>VYZP01069348.1:0-11838 GCA_013400635.1 Hypocryptadius cinnamomeus | reverse complement strand
GGGCTCTGAGGGCGAGGGCGCTGTCCCCGGGCGGGCGGGGCCGCGCGCCAGCCCAGTCGGTGCCTCCCCCCCGGCGGCCGCGTCCCGCCCCCCGGGCCGGCGGGGCTCTGAGCGGTGTCTGTGTGCGCAGGTGAGCCCGGTGCGGATGCGGCGGCCGGGCCAGGCGCAGCACTGCGGTCCCCGGCAGGTGCCGGAGAACGAGCCTGGGGCGGGAGACATGGAGTCCGGCGGAGACCTGCCGGCGGATCGGCCCTCGGCCCTTCGGAGTGGGGGGGAGGAATCTGAGAAGGAAGCAGATGATGAGGGAGGGGAGACTGCCTGGCAGCAGAGCCTGAATCCCGAGCTGCAGCAGGGGTACCGCATCCTGCGCGAGTTCCTGCTGGAGAAGTACCGGCCTCTGACGGCGCCGTTCCTGAAGCCCCTCGCGGATCAGGCATTTTTCGGGGAAGAAGGCTCTGGCTCCCTCTTGGGCCGTAAGAGCAGCCAGTCCTTGCAGCAGTTGCCCGCTGGAATATGGCTATTGAAAATGGAAGAGAAATTTTCCAGTGGGCAATACACAGGGATAGCAGATTTCGTGTGTGACTTCCGGCTCATGCTGGAGACTTGCTATCGGCTGCACGGTGTGGATCACTGGCTCTCCAAACAGGCCCAGAAACTGGAGATGATGTTGGAACAGAAGTTGGCGCTGCTATCCCGGTAGGTGTAGAAAACTATAGGGGTCGTGCCGCGTATTCTCTACATAAAGTAGAACAGGAGGGTGTGTTTCTTTAAATTCCGTTAAAAGAAAACAAGCGTCAAACAAAACCGACAACAGAAAGAACACTGGAACTTTCAGTGCTTTCATGAAGATTAACGTTTCCTACTGGGAGCTATTCAAATCTTAATTCAAAATGTTTTGGAATTCCAAACCTCAAAATGCCAAATAGAGCACAGATTTCCTGACTAAGGTTTTCCTTCTGAAAGAAGCCTTTTGTGAACATGGAGGGACACTTGTTTACACAAGATGTCAAAGGCTTCTTTCTTTATTTTATTCTGTTGTGAAACTGCCTAAACTCTGTATGAATATTTGGCTATTTGAAGTTGTTATTTTTACAATCTGTGAAATTTTTACCGCCTTTAAAATACGTAGGAGTAAAATACTAAGCCGAAGTTACCTGCTTTGAAATGGTAATCATAATCATAAAATGAGAGAGAATGCTTGCTATACTATAGTCTTAAATGGCAGAATGGAAATCGCGGTAAGTTGAAATGTAAGTCCCGGGCAGGGTCTGCTTTCTTATCAGCCAAAGCAGCTGAAACATAGAAAGCTCTCGAGCTGTATAGTAGAAAGCTCAGTTTAAATCACAACTGAAGTATATGTTTCCTCATGAACTTGTCGTAGTTTAGTCATTATCAGAAAACCGTGGTGGCTTCTTACAGTTGCTGAATGACATAATATTTTGCATGTAAAAACCGAGAGGTGTTTTTGGTGAAGGATGAAGATAAAGAAGGAACAGTGTTGGGAAATATGTAAAGCTGTGTGTGCCCATCAGTGTTGTTTGTTAGTGACACATCGTGAACTGCCAGCTGGTAAGAACGTTGCTCGTGTGGGAAGAACACTTTAGGAAAGTGGTGCAGAAGTCACCTGAAAGCAGAGTGAATGTATTCGGTGCTGCTGTAGCAACAGTATAATTGAAATTGTTTCTGTGTAATGGCAGTTTTTCTAGTAGTAGAAAGGAAGGAGCTGAATGTAGTGAGGCATGAATGTTCCTAGTTTGCTAAAGTAAAACCTGATTTTAAAAAAATATATAAAATTCCTGGCTTAATAGATTTACTGCTGGCAGATAAATAACTAAATGCAACTAGGAAGATTTTATGTTCTCAAATAGCAATATAGGTATTTACTAAAAAATAAATTCAATTGCTTTTGTCCTTCCATTTGATGGACAGTCTTTTTCAGATAAGTATTAGGAAGTACTGAACTGTCTAAAGATAATCCTGCCTCAGTATATAGTGAGTTTGTCTTGTATTAACTCTTCAGAGATTTGTGAAGATTTTTTCATTATGTCTGTGCGCATTAGCTTAATAAAAGTATATGTAAGTAAGTATCCTGTAAGTATAAAGGATTATGGAGCCTAGAAGTCTCAAAGTTCTTTTACAATTTTTAATTAGACAAATTTGTTTGAAGCGTTTAACATAATTTTATTTGTAAAATGAAATTGAAGAACTACTTCTTAGAACAATCATTCTTATATTATTACAGAGTAATGTTTAGGTCAATTATCCCCTTCAAGTGATTCAAGGGAATCAATTAATATTGGATGTATAATTCCTGAATACTACAAGCTACAGAAAATTACTTTAGAATGGAGGTTCCTTTTGAATGGAGGATGGATTTTTCTCCTCTGTCCCTCTAATGTTTTCACAGGCTGTGAGAAACTCATTCAAGTTTTAATGGAGTCTTTTGAAACAATGTAAGAAGAAATGTAACTTTGCAGACAAATCTGTAGTGTTTTGTCTTTCAGTTTTTGTAGTTTAAAATAGGAGGAAGCTGGTGTTTAACATATGCTTCCCCAGCCTAAACCAACTAATAGATCCCTAACCTCCCCCATTAATAGACCCCATCACCCAGCCCCCTATTTTTACATATCTGCTAAAGAGGATACTTTCTTATCTTAGGTTTTGTGGAAGTTTTTTGTTTCCAAATACCTATGGACTAAGAGAATTCCATCTCCAAATAATATTTGGTAACTTGTTGTAAATATACAGTTTTTAACTGGTGTGGAAACATAGGTCATATTAGTGTGTTGGGTTTAAGTTTAAAATTTTATAAAGAAATTTTCAAAATTGAAAAAATGGCAGGTGAAAAAATGACTGCTTTTTTCTGAGTAAGCATGCTTGATCCATGGTTGGTAGGCTGGGCATTGAGTTGCCACTGGTACAGAAGTTCATAGTTGTGAATTGGCTTGCTTTTTTCTTCCAGACATTTAAGAGAGAAAACATCGTTAGCTGTAACATCTAGAGGATGCTATGGGCAGGAGGATGAAAAAACAACAGCATGCATTTCTACAAGACGTCGTTCCATGCCTCGCAATTTAATTGGTTTGTCAACAGGCATGTTTGAGTCTGTGATGGTTCAAGTTCTAAGGCAAGAGGAGCAACTGAGAGCAAAAGAGGAAAAGAGGTAATGAGAAAAACTGTTTTGTTTTAGTTTTAAATAGTTGTCTTCCTAGTTTTCTAAAGAGGCTAGCTCCTTGTTGCTTTTTTAGGTAAATGAATGTGGCGCTCTTCTGGTCTCAAGTTCATGGCTTCAATACAGTGCATCCACAAAGCAAAAAATTATTACCACTTCCTTGAAAAATTGCTGAGGTCATTTAAATTTTGAATTAAATTACAGCTGCTCTTATTTTAGTGTAGCAAAACTTCTAATATTAACTAAAAGTATCCACAGTAATTTCCTGCTAGTGCATTATGGTTTATGATATGAATCCTTGGACAGTTTTTCATGCAATAATTAGATTAAAGACTAACAGAATGCTTAAATACAGTCTAATTCCATGGTCTTGTCACTACCTCTCTCACTGATAGCCAGAAGCAAGTCATCTCTGCCAGTGCCTCTGCTGTTACCTCACTGATGTGGCATTTCAATTTGTCAGTTAGGTAATAATTTTAGATTGTTCATGTAAATGACTCTGAGATATTGTGGTCTTCTTAAATTTAAGAGCTATATAATTCCAGGCAGTGTTTAATGTTAATATGTTTTACTTTGAGGAAAATGAAGCTTTGAAGTTTTTTTACCGGTAATTTGAGTGACTGTGTCTAAACATGGCTCACAATGGAAGACAGTCTTTGCTTCAGTAAGCAAAATGTCTCTAGCTTTTTTCAAAGTTTACAGCTTTGTAGATGTTTTCCCATATGTGACCAGCTCGCTTTTAATTTTGCAGGTCGTCTTCATTTTCAGCAAATTTGAAGCTATATGGCTGACTTAACTGCTAGACAGTACTTTTTTCTGTAGAACTTTCTTCTTTCTTCCAATCCACTAATCTTCTAATCACACTTTGCCGAAGGCAAAAAAATCAAAGATCAGTAGAGTTATTGTTTCTTTGGTAAAATTCTCTTGGTTTTTGCTCAATTCTGTGTTCTAGAACTTGAAAACAATGTTATGAAAAAGGATATTTTGATTGGATTTTAATTAATTGCTAGAGTCTGTAGGACAGTTTACCAAGCAAAACAAAAGTTACACTTTCATACACCTGTTTTAAGTACATTGCTGCAAAACTGTAGTAATTAACTGTTAAGTCCATGTATCTGGATGTACTCAAAAGTCCCAGGTCTGGACAAAAGATGGTTGATTCTACAGAATGTTCCACAATAACAGAAAAAGACCACAACCAGTGTGGCTCTTTACACCCTAAAATTTTGAACTGTACCACTTATTAAGCAAAAAAAATCTGTCAGTAGATAGCTGGTTTAATATCTCTTTGACTCTATTGACCTCTCTAAGTAATTTTGCTTCAGATTTGTTCTCTCAGTTTTATTTTTTAATCGCACTATGTTTTTAAAATAATTCGGACCTCTCTGTACCAATTGTTTCTCAGCTCACCAAAAATGTTCTGGAAGTTCCTTTTCTGAGCACTTTGATGAAAAGGGCTTGGCAATTGGAGGGCCTATAGAGTTAGTTGCACATTTCCAGTGAAGATCACATTTTACAGTATATACAAATTTTCAAAGTGGTGCACATATAAATGCACATACTTTCAACACTATTTTTATTTGAAAATGTATTGCAAATTTCTAAGCTTTTGGCTTATTGCTAAAGTGTATATTACGTTATTAAGAAGAGAAAATGGTTATTCTGCTATGTTTTTTTGTTTTCTTTAGAAATCTAATACGCTGAGGTTGGCACAGAAGAGGTACTTTCTAAACAATATGGAAGACTGCGGCCTTGGGTATTTTAGTTGGAGAGCACAGTGCTGGTGAATTACTTGTATTTGGATAGGCAGCATCTGCTCTTCACCTAACTTTTTAATGAGTTATCAGGAACAAAAAAAGGGCTCAGTTTCTGGCCACCTAGTGGGCAACTCAAAATGCTTGTAGCTGTGATTTATGCTTGTACCATAGATAATCTTAGTTTAAAATGTCTAAGAGTTGCATACTTTCAGTCCCAGAAAAGTAAGACTGCAAATGCAAGGGCCTTTCTATAACACTTGGCATCATAGCTGAGGAAATTGTCTGTTGAAGTCCAAGTTTATGTATAATTTTTTGCTTTAGATATTTAGGTACTTTTATAAGACATAGGCATTTTATGATGAGAATTAAATAAAAATAAAAGTAAATTTAAAATATTCAAACATATAAATAAATATCATCATGTATATTGTATAGAAATAAAAATAAAATACAAATTAAATTTGTTTATTAAATCCTTAAAATACCTTTTGATTATTTCTTTCCCACAAGATCCTTGAAATTGATTTTGCAAGTGTTTTTTTCAACTGCATATTTTGGAAGAATATTCTGAAGTGGGATTTTTTTTTCTCTTCTGTAGTTAACTTCAGGGAAATCCTACTCCAAATCTTTCAGTTACTTTTGTTATATAGGTATCCTTTGTTGAGAGTTCTCTTTCTCTTGTGATTTATCCCTTTCTTGCATGATCAGATTAACTTTTCTTTATGCAGTGTTTTATAACTTTCCCCAAGTGAACATTCCTAATGGTAGACTCAACATTGACAAGATATTGTTGCAAACCTTATTTCACCATTTTGCAACGAATAGTTTTTGTACAGCAGCAAAAGCACTTTCTCCCACCAAAGTACCTATGTGACAAGATCCAATTTACTTTTATTGTCAGTCTTGTTTCTAAGCATTTCTTTTGTTCAAATGTTGTAATTATTAGAGTATTGACTATCTTCTTCAAATTATGAATTACATTTCTATGAGTTTCTACTCAGCTGCTTGGTTACATGGTAGGTAAGTAATAAATCAACTAATTTACACATTATTTAACAATAAATAGTTGTGGAATTATTTTATAATTGGAAATTATTACTAATTAGTCATAGAAATATAAGTTATAACTATAAGTTAGTCATAGAAATATAAAGGTAGATTCCTACTGAAATTTTTAAAACCACCAGTGAATGGCAGATAATTGACTGGTTGATTTCAGTGGGAAGTGAGTGTCTGTATGGGTTTGGTTTGTTGAAAATTATGTAGGCAGTTCTATGTCCTTCATCTCTGAAAATAATGATCCTGGGATGGGTTTCGGACATGTTCATTGAAACATTTAAAGAATTTAATTCTGGCTGCAAGTTAGTAATTTAATTAAGGAAATTGTGGAATAAGGTATGCTTATATAGTCAACTTTGCTTTTTATGAGGATGTTAGCATGGAATTAACTGGATCCAATGGAAAAATATGGAGTATGTAATAGTATGATTTAAGATATTTGAGATACAGAAATAAGGTTTTATGGGCATCTCAAAATTTAGTATCTTCTGACTACTAAATCTTGGCTTATTTTAGAATAATATATAATATTGTTAATCTGTATGTAATTTTGTATTTTATTTTTAAAAGTAAGTTTGTAAAAACAAGTTATTGTTAATTAAAACAGTTCTTTGTGTCTTGTCATTAACAGTTCCAGTGTCTGATCTTTTATCTGTGAATCAACACCTCAGTAGGTTAGATATGGTGATTGGGAAAACAAAATAAAATCTAGTCTTTGTCTCCTCTCCCCACCAAGAAATCTCCTGTTGCAAGCAAGAAGGAATTTGCTGGATATGTGGATATGTGTCGTCTGCCTTAAATAAGGGAGGAAATTATAAGAAGAGTAGGGAGTTATGTCGGGACTTTGTTTTAGGTGTTATCTCTACTTGGGAATCATGTTTGCTGAGTTTTAAGGTCAGATGCCACTCAAGAGGTGCAAAACAACTGCAGCAGATGTGTTCTAGAAATATGGCCATTCTTAGTCTAGAAAAATCAGCTTCACCTTGGAATAGTTCTGTAACTACTGTAAGTCCAGTACATGTATGTAAACATATTTCTGTAAATGTAAATTAAAGTATGAAACAGGGTTTTTTACAGTTGCTGTCAGTATGAAAGCCAAATATGTATGTCCAGAGAATTTCTCAATATAAGGATATCTGCCACTAAAGTATCAAATGTCTCTCTTACCTCCCTCTCTCCAGTTTCTCTCTTCCTTCACCCCTGCTCCCTTGCCCTGTGTCATATACCCTCTTTACTTTGCTTTATCTTCTCAAAATCACCCCAGGAAAAAGCTGTGCTCTCCAAAAGCAGGAAGACCTCCATAATGAAGATGTGAAAGTGTGCTATTATTTACATTTTTTTCTTGAATGTCTGTTGAGAATGGAATGACAACAGATATTGTGATAAAACAACAGCTTAAAAACAAGGCAAACCTTTTAAAAGTGAAACAACTTACCGTTTTCTTTTCAAACAGCCTTTTAAAACATTCTTAAAAATCATATAGTAATTGTAATTTTATCTAGGCAGAGGTATCTATCTATCTATGAATCTAGGGTATTGTATTTATTTTGATAATTCTACCTTGATTTAACTTACTATTTGGTAAAAGTTGAAACTGTTTACGAAGACAATATTTTTGGATTGCCAACAGCTTTTTCCTATTAAACAATACTGAAATGTTGTTGTTTCTACATATGTTCCCTCTCACCGTGTACTGACTATTTAATCTTGTTGCCATACTATATTAATAGAGTTCACACCTTTTGGAGGCAGGAGGTTATAAGGAAGCATGTTTTGCATTTAGGAGGAACGAGGGAGTAGGATCCGAGGGTGCTACGGAATTTATATTTGAGACCACTTTTGCATAATATAATTTCGTCCTCTGTGCCACTGGGACATTAGTTATTTTTATTTATTTCATTTATTTTTATTTATTATAGCAATGCAATATTAGCATATTTAAATGGAGCATAAATCAGAATAAAAATAATGCCCAATTTACATGTGCAAGTAGTATTGTTGAATTTAGTGGTTTATTCACCAGGAACAGCTAACAGAAGTTTATGCTGAAAAGTGGGATTTTGTCTTTATATTCTTAAGTTAGTGCTGCACTGGGAGACTGAATTTAAGAATTTACTGACCTGTTTGCTTTTACCTTTTATGTTTTACATGAGTCTGTACTTCTGCACTTACTAGATATGTAAATAACAAGAATGCATGTATGTGGTATTAAACATTTCTGTTCAAATTACAGTAACAAGTCACTGAATATTTAATTTTATTCTAGAATATAAAGTATTCAGTCAAGTCTTACTGTATTTTATGTTACTTTTCATACACATGGCATGTTTCTCCTGTGGTGACACTAAAATGTGAGCAAAACTACATTTGTTGCCTTTTTTACTTTGTTGAGATAGCTAGTCAACAGTTAATGATTGAAATATATGCGCTTCAAGCTAGAAGCAACTATCAGCTTCATGTTGTCAAAAGAAACATTTCAATTTTTCATTACTCTTTTGCCTAATTTGGAAGGCATTGATGCTTTGAAATAGATACATGGCATTTACTTGGAACTTGTTTATGAAGAAATAAAATTGGAGGTTTGCAATTTGGAAATAAGGATATGTAAATTCCAGTAGCAGGTCACATTTGTGTAAGAGGCAGGTGATAGTTTTCACCAGTGATAGAAGCTTCCGAAAAAAAGATAAAAGAAGCTTAGGATGAGCTCTAAAAAAAATTTCTATAAGTACAACTGTATCCTAATCCTGTCTTTTGGAATCTGGTTGTGCCTTCAGGCAAAAATGTTAGTTCATTAGTGCAGCAGCGTTAAAGAAAATTTAACTTCTGTTGGTAACTTTTGATATTTGTATGATTCATGCAGATGTCCAGTTTTCTGCTTTGGATATGTATTGAAATATCTTGTATCTTAGATGGCAAGCTACATGAAATTGATTATCTGAAATGAAAGCATTTCTTTTTCCAACAAGTGTTTCCCTTAAATTTCTTGATGAATTTACAAATAAAAGCAAGTAGAAGTTCCCAGTCTATGATATGAGGTTTACATGCTGCTGTCATGTTTCCTCTTGCTATTGTTTTGTGCGGACTCCCAGATTACTCAGAAGTTTTTACAGGCTTCTGGTTGTTGATAACCTCTTTCTCCAAAGGCATGTTATTTCTGCTCTATCCTATTTTTTAAATAGGGGAGACCAGAACTGAATAATTTTTTTCAGGTGAGGACAAACCAATTAATATCATACCATTTTATTTTTGGTATTGTTTCCCATCACAATTTTTGTGTGTCCTGATACTTGTTTGTTTTTTGACCACCATTGCAAACTGACTAGTAACAGGACTTTGGGTGGGAAGGAAAATGGCTCTTGTGCGTGTAAATGAAGCACTTAGCAATTAGGCATGTATGCTAGTGTGCTGAGGAAGGGAGGTAAAAGGGAGGTGGCATGAGCCACAGGGCAACCATTTCAAAACGAAATTTACCTGTTTCAGAGATTTTTATATGGATAATTTGTTGGAAATACTTAATTCTGATTAAAAGGGGTTGAGGAAGGAGATATATATTTTTTTAATGCCTGAAAGTGTAAACAACTCAAACTATTGGTATATGCCAGGCTTTTTTATCTTTTTCCCTTTTTAAAACTAGTGGTGATATAAAAAAGTGACTGTAATTTCCCATTTTGGTTGATGCATTCTGCACTGCAAAGTAAGACAAACTGAAGTAAAACTTCAGTTTTACTGTGCTCTTTTTAACTTGGAGATAAGTATGTTTGACATACTGTAGTTCTGGTTTTTTTCCTCTCTCATTTCTTTTTGTTCACCTACTACTTGAATTTTTATGAAATTTCTTTTAATAGGCAGAGAGATCAAGAAAGAAAAGAAACAGAAGAAGCTAGTCAGAAAGAAATAGAAGAATGGGAAAAATCACTTTTAGCTCAAGCAGCACCTACAAGGATGGAGACAATGTGGGAGATTCCAGCTATTGGTCATTTTCTTTGCTTGGCCCAACAGATTTTAAATTTACCTGAAATAGTATTCTATGAATTGGAACGTTGTCTTCTGATGCCTCAGTGTAATGTTTTTTTATCTAAAATAATGACTTCTTTGTTAAGTCCTCCTCATCGCAGACCTACATTACATCGCAGGCCTACATTTTCCTACAGGACTTGGGAAGCAGCACTCAGAAAGAAAGTGCAACACTGGTACACTGTTGTGGGGCAGACTGACAATCCTAATGGTGCTGCAGAAAAACTTGGATTGTGTCCCCAGTTTTTCAAAGTTCTTGGAGAAGTTAATCCCTTGGAGGAAAAACCGTTTCATGAGCTACCGTTCTATCAAAAAGTATGGCTGCTAAAAGGTCTCTGTGACTTTGTGTATGAAACACAAAAGGATGTTCAGGATGCAGTGCTAGGTCAGCCTATCCATGAATGCAGAGAAGTAATTCTTGGTTATGACTGCTTGGAAAATGCGTATGTTCATTTTCCACAGTTCTGTGGTGCAGATGTTCGAATTTACAAACAAAAACCTTTTCAGGCTCCTGAATTCCCATCTCTTCCCATCAAAGTTAAAAAAGTGCCACGTGTTAAATCGGAAAGAGTAAAACATGAATATGGACGCAAAAGCAATGTGGAGGTCAGTTCTGCTGGGAGAGAATTGCTGTGTCATTCCAAGACAGAAGGAGAGAAAAGCATGGACATTGTTATCTGTCCAGAAAAAAGAACACGTTTGGGTAGCTTTAGAGTCACTACAGAGGAAATGAAGGTTGACTGTGAAATAAAAGCCTCAGGAGTTTGTGACATCAAAAAAACTGGTTGTTACAAAGAGAACTTCAGGAATTTGATTACTTCAGGAGAGATTGTGGATATGGGTAGTCACCATAGTTCAGAAGAAATAACAGATGCGGAGAATGGCCAAGGTTGCACTGAAATGGCCAGAGTAAGATCTGAGCTGAGTCCATTCAAGGCGAACACACTGAAAACTTGCCACATGCATGTCAACGGCACTTATAATGAAAACCAAGGCAGAAATTGCCATGAATCTGCTGAAGAAACGGTGCTAGAGACCTTACTGCAAAATAATAAGAAACTAAATAAGATGCTCGCAAAAAAGAAGAAAAAGAAAAAAAAGAAGTTGAAGGATATTCTAAATGAAAATCTACAGAGAAAACTTGATGACTTGCAAAGAAAGCGTGAGATTCATCTTCATCCATTCAAATCTTATAAGTCTGAGATCCAGAACAAGTTGTTTTTAATTAAAAAGAAAGCAAAACATAAGAAGCACAAATCTGGTAAGTTGGCATTTTTACTTACAGTAAAAATTAGGAGGATACAGATTTTTTTTTGAAGTTGTTTTCTTAGTAGATAAGTCTACATTTTATTTTGTGGAAAAATACAGCCTTATTGCATTGGACAATTCGGATATTAACTTTAGAGTCAAAGTTATCTACCCAATAACACAAGCATATAAAACATCGTTTGATCAAACTGTTATTCATTTGCAGAATGTATCTTTAGAGAACATAATTAATTGCAAGAGTTAATTTGCTGCAAAAACTATTCAGGACAATAAATGTAACTGACTGGTTAGCATCAGAGAGTGTCTCTTGAAGGCATTTTATGGTATCTTATATTATAGCAATTGTGGAAATGTTTCTCCATTTTCTGTTTTACATTACCTTATCCAAATTATGAAGAAACACAGAGTAATTATATGAGATGATGAATCTAATGTCATTCATAGTGAAACTGTGCAGTCTTAGGTCACCAAATAGTGCTGCTTTGACTGTGGGCCTGGGTCCAACAATCAAGATGCATCGGCATCAGGATTTATGCTGATGATATTTTTATTACAGAACTGGGCAGC
>VYZP01069344.1:0-27681 GCA_013400635.1 Hypocryptadius cinnamomeus | reverse complement strand
CCACCAGCTGTGTGGATCTTTGAATTGGGTGAGACCTTGGCTGGGACTTTCCACCTATGTCCTGGCCCCCCTTTTCAGTTTATTGAAAGGGGGAGAGGAGCTCAGTTCTCCTAGGTCCCTCCTCACCCTGGAGGCACAGAGGGCTCTGGAAAAGGCTCAATCCTTTATGTCTCCATTGATACCCCTTGCGGTGCCATCTATGCCTCCGCCCACACAGGGGAGAAGGCAGCTGACATCCGAAACCATCTTTTAAGCCTTCTCCTTCCTGGGTGTCCCCAAGGAGGTTAAAACTGACAACGGGCCGGGATATCGTTCTAAGGAATTTGCAGCTTTCCTGCAGCAATGGGGAGTAAGACATAAGACCGGCATTCCTTACTCCCCAACAGGACAAGCCACGGTGGAGAGGGTTCACCAGAGTCTCAAACGTACGCTCGAACATCAGTGTGAGACTGTGAAGGTGAACCCTCCCCAGGTCCAGTTGGCCAAAGCCTTGTTTACATTAAATTTCCTTAATTGTAGTTTTGAAAACTTGAACCCGCCTATGGCAAGACACTTCTGCACAAACCCACAGCTGGAACTGAAGGCCAGGCCTTGGGTCATGGTTAAGGACCCAGAGACCTGGAAGGTGAAGGGCCCCTTCGAGTTGGTTACCTGGGGGAGGGAATACGCTTGCATGTCCACTCCCTCAGGACCGAAGTGGGTACCCTCCAAATGGGTCAAGCCCTTTATACCACGCAAACAACGTGTGGCAAGTCAAGTCGCCGAGGTGCAGGACGTGTGTTGGAGGAGGAAGCCCTTTGCCAGCGACTTGGGCCTTCTGGAACGGAACCACCCTCCCTTTTAAGTCTTGTTCTCACATGTTTTATTTACTATCTTGGTAGTCTGTTTTGTTATTTTAATTGTCATAATTGCTGACAGTGTTACTTGGAAATTAATTGTTAAATTTATTTCAAGATTAGTATCTTCCCCGAATGTTAACAGAGTTCAAATCACATCATCAGACCAGAACGATGAGAATCAGGATCCACCAGTCCAACTTTGGTTCGAAGATCACAAACCGAACTCAGACTCGAAGTCTGATGCCTCAGTTGTTATTTATTTATATTGAAGACAGTTTTTTGTTACTTCTTCATTTGTTTTAAACAAAAAAGGGGGAGATGTTGTGTTGTGTTTTTAATTGGTTCTAGTTGTGTTAAGTTGTACTTCATAAAGTGGTATGTTCTATTCTCCCCCCAGATTAATGGTGGTTCTGCCCAGTTGCCTCCTCCTCTGAATCCCCTGTCAGTTGTTACCTTATCTCCTCCCCGGTTGCCCTAACAACCATTGTTCTGTCCCTCCCCAGTGCCGTGTCCATCACTCGGCAACCCGGCCCTTTCATCTAGAAGCTTCTCTCTAGGGCGTCGAGTGATTGGCTCAGGGGCCGGGGCCCGTCCTGTGGATACCCCAGATTGGTTTTATCACACTGTCTGTATCCCTTTACCCACTGCCCCCTGTTCCTCCATTGGCTGGAGGGCAGGCTCCACCTTTGTGCCCACCTCCCTTTATAAGTTGCTGTCAGCTTATTGAATTCGTCTTTGTCTTTTGGCTTCCCTCAACCTTCCATCTCCCCGCTCCTCAATAAACCCCGTTTACCCCAGAAGACAGAGTCCGTCCTTTCATCGCTCCTGCCGAAGCTAGCCTAGGGTCTGAGGAGGCATCATTGCCTTAGGTGCATGCAAAGCGGGGAGAGTGCCCCCTGCACTGCAGCCTGCGTGCCATCGAGCTTGCCGGGGCTGCCCTAAACGAGGGCTTTTAGACGCACACGGCTGCAAACATCCTTTCTTCTGAGTAACCTTGGACCCACAGTTCAGATTTGTGATTGCATTTGTGTCTCTTTTGCCATTTTTCCTGGTTTTGATTGGTTTGGAAATCCTGAGGGTACAGCCTTCCTGAGGGTAATGTCTGTTTTCTTTGGCTTTCCCAAATTTAACACATGGCACAGTGCTGAAAATGAATGAGAAGGGAATGACTAAAAATGGTTTGAATCTTGAGGATTTGGATTAAGCTTTGTGTAAATCAGTTGGTTTGAGGTTTGTCTCTGCTGAATTAGCTCACTATATAGTAGGGCACTTCTGTCTATCACTGAGGTCCCAGTGCAGGCTCAGGCAGGTGATCCCACATCCTTCAGTGCAGGCATCCAGTCTGCACTCTAATGGCTTTGACAAATCCCCTCAAGCAGAATTGTCAAGCTGACTCCATGATCTAATGTGTCCAAAAGCATTAAAAGCTCCACTGGGAATCTCAGAGGGGACTGATGTCATTAGATCACATCTGCATGGGGGGATAAACTGTTCTTGAGTGTAATTCATAAATTTGAATGTTGGAGTGCTGTAATCAAAATCCAAGGGAGCCCCTCCGTAGGGCATCAATATCAGCAGCTGCTCTTCGTACATGACCGGTCTGTTTCAAAGCTTATATATGCCTGATAATCCTTCTCCTAACTAAACTTTAATTGCAGGATGCCTCAACCTGCCAGAGGATAAAGAAGGGAGCTTAAGCATCTTAATTCACTTAGGTGACTGATCCATTAATGCTCCTAGAGTTAGGCTTGTCCTGATCTACTTTGCCATTATGTGAGTGTCCTAGGTACAGAGGACCCAGCTCTGGTGACCTTTCTACTGATGCAACCTTAGGCAAAAACTTATTGAAAATTGCACTTACCTTTTGCTTAATCGCTTTTCTTTTGGTGGAAACAATTCCAGCTGTAGGATAAATCAGGCCAGTGGTGGATTGCTGCTTTTCTGTAAAAAAAAAAAAACAACAAACAAACCAAAAAACAGCTAATTAATTTTGCATTTAGTTTTACAGTTAAAGCAGAGTTGCTTCAAGGTTGAAGCCACTAGTGCCCATTAATATGCTCCAGGAGATTGTGCCTGAGAAATTTCTCTTTCAGAGAGAAATTTCATCTGAAATTCATCTTTTGTCTGGTTTTCCAGTTCTGGAAAATAGAAATGTTCGTATTTTCAAGCAAACAAAAAGTTATCCATTCCTATTCATGGTAAATTATTAAGTACATATGAAAGATAAACAACACTAAAAAAAGACATGCCTCTAAAGACTGACTCAGCTATTGTAGTTTTATAGAACAAGCAAATGAAACTTGTTTGGATTCTTCTCAGAATAAATACACAAATTTTTAGGAGAACAGAAAAAGAAGCAGCAGTAATGCAGAAGCACTGGCTTAATCTCCAGTCTACCAGCTACTTCTGCACTAGTGTGCAGAGTCTTAAACCATTCTTATGGCTCACATAATTATGTTGAACATTTGGAGTCCTTGAACATGTCTATGAAACAAGAATTGAGAGACCCACATAACGTTTAGTGCTCAAAGTTGAGAAGGAAAGGCAGCAAAGTGTGGGTTTGCTGGTACCCAGCCCCTTAGACATATCCTTGGGCTGAGAGTTCTTTAAAAAACAATTATTGGTATATATTGTGGGATGTCTAGAAAATAGATAGTAATAAATACATCATTTTATGTGAAAGATGGATAATTCAGTGCCTAAGAACGTGAACTGGAGGATAAATCAATGCAAAGAGACTTTATGTTCTTTGGTGTTCATTTTCCCTTTTTCTTTCCCCAGTAAATGTTCCTCAGCAGTCCCAGCAAAGGGATGTTTTTACAAATATCTTGCTGAAATACTCAGACCTAGCTGTGTTTCCTTATGAGAACTGAGAGGTGCTGAGAGGAAGGTGCATCATTGCAGCTCATGTTTAAGGCAGCAAGTAGCAAGTCAAGGCACTTTCAAGACTAAGTTGTTGTTTGTAGCAGGACAAATGGTCACTTCTAAATCACTCTGACATGCCTAGTGAGAAGTAAAGCACAGTGCTGTCTCCTCTGAACTGAATTTACTGTGATAATTGTACAACATGAATCTCAGTTTAAGCTAGTCTCTAGTTGCCTCTTCCATTTTCATTTTACTCTTGCTTGCCCTGCAATGACCCTCTTTAGACTGCTAATTCTATAAATCTTTGTCACAAAGGATCTCTGGGCAGGGGAGAAGAGAGAAAAATCTGTGAACAAAAAGAAGTCTAATATGCTTTCTCCATTAGATGCTGTGTCAGAAGTAGGTTTGCTTGTTCCAGCCTGATTTAGCTAGTGCAGATGTCACTGCTAAATGCATAAACTAAATACAGTCTAGTAGGGGTTTGTAATTAGTTTGTTTACAGAAGCACTTACAGGAACAGTTTGGTTCAGCTAGAGCTGATCAATCAAACTTCAGCTGAAGAAACCCCAGAGAGACTCTTTCTTTCCCCCTGACCTGCTGGGAGACTGATTAGAAAATATTGATAACACCAGCAGTTATTTGCTGCTGCCGTGTGTGTTTAATGTCCTTTGTGCCTGTTTGGGTGAAACAGGGAGAGACTGCTTTTTCCAGCTTAGTTGTAATGCTGCTTCTTTTACAAATGCACCTTTGCCAAGAGAAAAAAAAAACAACTGAAAGCGTAATAAAGTGGAAGATTATGTAGATGAAAATGTCAAAGCCCTTGGGCCCTGACCACAGCATTGATTTGCTGAATTGGCAGAGCCTGAAAACCTTTGTCTCATAGTTCTGACCTAGGGTTATTCCTTTAAATGCCTTCTCTGCACTCTCCCAGTTCCCATTTTAGCATCCCTCTGGTGGTGCAACTGAAGGAAGCTTAAAGCCTGTCTGCTCTTGAGGTGTTGCTTGCTAAAGGAGGAGAAGTGAGATTAATACTCATCCTGAGGATCAGTGTGTTTTGGGCCAGCCAGGCTGGAATGACGTGTAGATGTTGTTTCTGGTGCGTGGTACCCAAATACAGCCTCACAGGTGGGAGCAGTGTTTTTAGGAGTGTATGTTCCACATCTACCTCTTCAGTTTTATTTTGCTGATGGGCACTGCCAGGTCCAAGGAGTCCTGGGTTCCTGGTATGACACCTCACCAGCGGAAGGCAACAACACATTGTCCTTGAGGAAGCTTCTTCCTTAAGTGCTCCTTATGCTTGGATGTAGCTGTCAGACTTTGGATGATCAGTTGCAGGTCCCTTGTGGGTGTATCCTACATTCTGGGTAGACAGGCCTTCACCTGTGACAGGCACAGGTGAAGGTACTTTGTCCTCTTGGCACCATCACAGGTTGAGCTTCACAAAGCTCTTCTGGCTGATCATGAGTTGAGCTGGTCCCTGTGGTTAGAGACAGAGTTAGTGGGACATCCAGCTGATGTACTTCATGGAGGATAAGCAATTCACATGAGTTGCATAGCAGGTCAGAGGAGAGGTGAAGGATATGGAGTTTCTTACTTCTAGGGGCAAGCTGTGTACCCATGGTACATGCTGTAAAGTCTAGATCCTGCTGTGTACCCATGGTACATGCTGTAAAGTCTAGATCCTGCTGTGTACCCATGGTACATGCTGTAAAGCCTATACCACGCTGAGCTACGCTGGATGACAGCCTGAGCATATAACAATCTAAACCAATGACTTTAAATGACAATTTGAGCTGTGTAATTCAGAACTGAGCATTCTTTTGAGGTGCTTACATTTCCAAGTGCTTATGCTTAACATTCTTTTTGTCCATCATAGCTGCTGCTGGATGGAAAAATCATTTGGTTTGTGGGATGCTATTTAATGAAAATAATTCCTTATGTCTGAATTTATAAGCTGTGATCAGTGCCAATAAAAAAGCTGTAGGTGATCCCATCAACAAAATCTTCATCAAGTGCTCCCTTCTGGTTTTCATTTTCACCTCAGAAGCAAGGACATGAAAGTCAGACCTTTTTAGAGCTCTAATCTGCAATTGTCCAATGAAGTTATGAGATTTGAATTACTGAGGTTGAAATTGTCCTTGTGCAGGAAAAGGCCGTCATCTGAAATGGTCATATTTGGCATATATAAAACTGCACATTTGATAATTTGTCCAAAAGCAAATAAGGGAGACGTCTTAGTCAGCCAGAATGTCCCACCTTGCAGATTTAGAGCAGGATGAAGTGATTTGCCAAGCCCCACATTACCCCATCCATCCAGAGGCCAAGTCAGTCTTTCCTGTGGGCAATCCCACCTGCCTTTCTGTGCCAGGGCCAGGCAGGTGATGATGTACAGCATCACTGATCCACTGACTCACATAACAGATTGAAGCCCAGCATTATGCAGGCTGCCATCTGTCTCTGGAACAAAGACCATGGCACAATGCATGAAGACTTTATTTACCTTTTACTATTTATCTTTATTATCTAACTTTCATCAGTAGTTCTGCTGGACAATAGCAGTAGGAAAATATGTAAGTGTACCAGAAGACTTGCTCTCAGAATTACCAGTTACACTAACTAATAGATAACGTCCTTCTGGTAATACAGGCTGTTTATCAATGCATCTGTAGACAAGAATTTCTTTGAAGAAAGTGCCCAGAGAAGGTGTTTTTCATGAGTTTGGAGAGAGAGGAAGTATATCGGGTTGAGTGTGAACCTGGAGCTGTGCAGAGGGTTTTTTGACAGATGTCACATGCAGGGTGAGATATTGACAGGTGGAGCACAGGGAGCTTATGAACAATGTGTGGACAGGTCATGTGAGGAGATGACAAATATGTATTGGGGAAATTACAGAATGTGTCTCAAGCACTGCCAAGCTTTGTGCAACTGCCCATGTAACACTGAAGAATGCTCCAGCATCTATTGACCTCATTTACAAACAACCTGCATGAAAGCTGTGAATTTATGCTGCATGACAGCTTTAAAGAATGCAGTCACATGCTCATGTATAAGGTCATAGCAGGTCACTTCTCATGCCCTTAAGCCTGTCAGCTGAGTGCATCAATGATTCAAGGAGAAACATGGAAAAGTCTTCTGGGAACAGTGATAGTTCAAGTCGGTATGGCTCCTGCAGTTCTTGTGTCTGGTGCTGCATCTACCAGCTCAAGTAATGTGGTGAATCTGAGCTGTAGGAAGTGGCAGGGTGCTCATGCTCTTCCCATTCTTTGGATGAGGCAGCTTGTAACTTGTTTTGAGCAGGAGGGGTTCCCAACTTGTTCCTGATTGATTTGGCTTATGTGCAGCAGGGACGGTAATTAATTGTTCCTGTTACATCCCTATGCACTTGTCTTGCATTCAGCAGCAAGCCTGACATCCCAAAAACTCAAAGTTGTGTTGTTACCCTCCCAGCTTTCTGAGAGAGATACAAATCAAGATATTTAAGGCAGGAATGCATGTGATCTTTTTAGTTTTGGTATGCCACAACCACCTGATTTTAAAAGTTTAAATGCTGACTAGCATTTGCAGGCTTTGGGTTTGTTCCTCCTTTTATTAAAGAGACACTTACTAGCTGAGTTCTCATCTTCTGGCATGTTATGTAGATGGGGTCTTCCAGCCTGAAATACCATTTTGCAGCTTGTTTTCTCTTTGGTTGTACTCTAGCATCAGATTCCCAGCTCTGCTTTTGCAAGCACAACTTCCATTTATTATACATATTCAAATACGTAGTAGCTGGTTTTCACTGGCTTTTTTAGGTGTGCTGTCAAGTGTAGTGTATGGCCATTTAAGCAGGAATAGCTACATAAGGAATCTTGCATAGTGGAAAAGGATGTTCCCTGTATGCCTAAATACATCACAATCAAATACCTGAACCAGAAAAGAAATGTGTGAAAACAAACACCCAGGAGCTGGTGGAGCAGAAGCTGGAGGTTACCTGTAAGGCCTTTATTTGTTCATCTGAGCATATATAACAAATACAGTTCTCATTGCAATTCTCAGCTGTGCAGTGACATGTTTTCCCACCTGGCTCTTGAGCAATAGGAAATATGGGGCTTGTGTGGCTGCATGGCTGCCTCTTCCATGAGCTGCAGGGTCCAAAGGAAATGTTATGGGCTGTGAAGATCAGCCCAGAGAGCAGGCACACACCATTTTGGCAGGAAGAGTCAGACATGGGCTGCAAGGTTGGTGTGAGGATGAGGAGTAGGAAAAATAGTCACATGTATCTTTTAAAGGCAGATGAATTTAATTTGGGATGACAATGCCACAATTTTCTGCCACAATTCCAGAGTTTTACTCCCACCTCTACTTCTTCAGTTTTACTGGCCTTCATAAACCGATACAGCTTGATGCAGATCCCAGTTGCTGCTGTGAATGGGAAGGAGTGACAGAAGTGTGAAGTGGGAAAGTTGATTTTTGGCAGTAGTTGGTGGTTATGTTGTATTAAAGTAGCTGTGGAACAAGAGCTTATGGCTCTGGGCACTCACAGGTTTTAGTTCTAGCCATGCAATTATATGTAGGCTTCTTTCCAGATCTAACACAAATTTCATTAAACTGAATATCTTGGGTTTTCTCTGCTTGTTTTGGAAACACAGCCTTATGTACAGTGTACCTCAAGTTATTTGAAGCTCTCTCAAATCCTTCATGTTTTTTTGTTTGGACATCAAAGAGGACAAATTCCTGCCTAGAGGGGATTTGATGTGAGGTAACCCTGTCTTGGCAGGGGGGTTGGACTAGATGATCTCCAGAGGTCCCTTCCAACACTAATAATTCTGTGATTTACATCACCCACTACAGTGTTGTGATCCTCTCCCTGCTTCCCTTTAACAGATCACAAAGCACACCTGGAAATGGGAGATCTTGAACTCTGCTATGGGCACTAATTTTCTGCTTTCTGTACTACAGCAGCTCAGCCTCTCCTCCAACTTTTTCCTTTCTTCCTCCACCGGTGAGTGTGTGTTTTAGGCAGTAGCTCTCTCCCTTTACTCCAGAGTAGACAAAATATTTCAGTGAGCAATGTCACATGTGGGATGTTTGCTATTGGGTGCTCCTGGTACTGGGATATGTGTGTTGGTGAGACAATTGACAGAGGGTAGATGGGGCCATGTATTTGTGTGATTCTGTTCACAGTCACTCTCCACTCAGCTCTACTGCTCTGAAGTGGGAGGTGTGGGCTTTTCCCTTCTGTAGGTGTCCTCTGTCCTGCTTGGTGTCAAAGGCAATCTGTCTTCCTGAGCTTGTAGAAGTGTTAGGGGTTTGGGAGCTGCTTCCTTAGGCTGATGCTGGTGCAGATGGAAAGCAAAGAAAGGGAGGACAGGGTGAGTAAAGAGAAGGCAGGCCCAGTATGTGCTGTTCTCCCATTGGTCTGTTGGATGGAGATGAGCTGTGAAGCACTGTGCCTCAGTTTCCCTGTCTGTGCAGGCAGTGTAATTGCAAGTCTTTGAGGAGCATAGAGAGAATTAATGTTTCCTTTGCTTAGATGAAAAGCACTATGAACACAAAATGTTTGCTATTGAGAAACTGATTCTATTTCATGATGTTTGCCAACTGTTGATCACAGAATCATTTAGGTTGGAAAAGGCCTCTAAGATCATCAAGTCTAACCTTTGACCAGTCACCGCCATGTCAATTAGATCACAGCACAAAGTGCCACATCCAGCTGTTTCTTGAACACAGGGATGGCAATTCCATCACCACTCTGAGCAACAATGCATTCAAATGCTTAAAAACTCTTTCAGTGAAGTTCCTCCTGAAATGATGTTCTGCTCCTTTGCTGCCCCACCCATTATGGGGGTGAGAAGGCATCAGCAAGGGGTTCTGTTTTCTTCCTGTGATCCCTGATTCCCTTCCTGTTGGCTAAAAAAATCATTAAGCTTGCTCAGGAGACTGTGTGGATTTGTTTCTGAAAGCTTTACAGAAATCTGTGGACAAATTGTCTGAGCCCAGGGCATTTCCAGATTGCATATCCTTAATTGTATTAAACACTTCAGAGCCATCTGACAGTTTGTCTCACAGTTCCACCATCTGGTCTGGAAATTTAGGCAAGCTTTACTTCATGGAAAACTCAGAGACACTCACATTTGAGTGTCATTAGATGGCCCCTGGGCTGCTCTTTGAAGTAGAACAGGCTACTATAGTGTCACTGCTGATAGTGTGCTGATTGAGAGAAACAAGGTTTTAGGGGCTCATTAGTTCTGATTAATTAGGCTAAAATACAGCTTTCTTGCCCTTCTTGTCTTTGCAAGATTACTAGTTACCCTCCAATCCAAACCATAAAAATTGGCATTATTTTAGTTTCTTTTAATTTCCTGTTATAAATACACAAATGAGTCTGCTTTCAAAACAAATTCTTGTTGTATTTTACTGGTTTACTTGATTACACAGCACTTGGAAGACTTTGACGTACTTGTAACACCCACATGAGGTAGGGTGTATGGCCACCTTCACAGCAGCAACGGGAGGACCCACAGAAATAAGGTCATGTAGGAGAAGCTGCCTTTCACTGAGGACTACACCAGCTGCATGAAAAACCCTTTAGCGCTGATTTCACACCTATTAGCTCCTGTTTGCTCACTCTCTTCCCCTGAGGCAGAGGAAACCCTGTAAATAACTTGCTAAGAGACTGCTGAGGTGAGATGGGCGTCCCAGGCCAAGTGTGCAGACACAGTGTGTGGTGGGCTCAGGAACGCTCCTGTTTCAACGGGAAACTTATTAATGCCCTCTCATCATTTGGTCAGTGTGCCCTGTACTGGCCAGCTCAGGGAGGTTGAGGATGCTGCCTTTCCATATCTGAAAACTCAGGTTTTCATTCTCTTTTGTAGCTGGCAAGGAGAGACAGGGTGGCTACTACTGAAGGGCAAGAGAGGTGGTTAGAGAAATGCTTTCATTGCATGCTGTAGCCACTGCAGACTCAGTTTTTGAGACAATTTTGGCCAATAAGCAAAGATTTTCTGTTTAAAATTATTAGAAGACCAGCGATCTATTTGTGTGCTTGAATCTGTCAGTAATTAGGCCCAAGAATACATCATATTTCCCAGAAATGCTATAGATCACAGAAGGCTCTGCAAACCTGCATCATCAGAGTCCAATTAAGAAATCCCTGTTCAGTAAACAATCTCCATAACACATTCCACATATGCCAAACAACAGATGCAGCAAGTAGAGATAAGAATTGTTTTTCTTCTTCTCTGAGCTTTCTCACTGCCTTCCCCAGGAAAAATCCTGGGGAAATTGTGCCTGCTGCTCTCTGTGAAGAGAGCTACAGCCACAAACCTGTATCTCCAGATAATCACTTTTGAATTTACAGGAGAAGCTGATTTGGTTTGAAATAAAATCCTGAACATTCGATTGACTTGAACCTCAGTTGTATCTGGAGACATATCGGGAGGCCATGCCATTCCTTCCAGTTCCAGATATGAAGTGAGTGAGTTTAGATGAGAAATTAAGTCTGCTCAGCTAGAAGCTGTGCCTTGCCATCAGATATAAGCAGTCAGCAGTGGCAGATAAGAATGCTTTTCTCCTGTCTGGGTTTGCCAAAGTTTTTCACCTGCAGGGCTGAACATCTTATAGCTTGTGTGGATCATGAGAGATTTCCCAGCTTCCTGCTTCAGCTTCTGTGTGGTCACCATGCTGTGGGATAAATGCTGTATCGCTTTTTTAATTCCCTTTTGCTCCCCTCTCTCTCCCCTCTTCCCAGCTCTCCCCATTGAGTGCATGTATTTTTATGAAGAGCAGTTTCTTTGACAGCCAATGTCATCCGTCAGACACAGTCTGCTATCAGAGCACTTTTCTTGAGTAAGATTCATTATTTGTATGACACAGCAGTTCTTTGCTCGTTACCTGTTTAACCCTCTTCTTCTGATTAGGAAAAGCCTCAAGCCTTACTTCTCCATCTGGGATGATCCTAAGATCAAAACTCAAATTTTGATTAGTTCGATGTGCTAAGAGAGGCTGATTGCTCCTGGTTTCCAGAGGGTAATTCCAAAGCAATGCTGTGGAAGTGAAATTACATTAGTCAGTACTAGAGCTGGGATAAACATGAGCAGAAGCTGAGACATTTCCTCTTAGGTGACACAGCAAGCAATGACCTGCAGCAGGGTGCAGTTTTAGAGTTACTGGTGTCTGGGTAAAAGACACTGTTGGGTGAGGAGATGGTTCTGCCCAGCTTTATTCCTGGCTCTCTTACAATCTGCTATTATTTTCTGCTGTGCTTCCAAAGGTGCAGCTTCAGGAACAGAGTACAACAGTGGCTTGAGGCATCTCTGCTTCTGTTCCTTAGCTTCTGAGCTGCTCAGGGGCCAGTTTAAATTAGAGCAGCTCCCGTGGGTGCTCCTGCAGATGCTGTACCCAGCTGCTCCTGTTTCTGGAGCACAGAATGCCTCAGTCACACCCCTATCCCTGACTTTGCCCCTGTGCCAAGGACAGAGATGGTGGCACTGTACAAATACAGGCTTTGTGATGCTCCAGAGCAGCTGCTGTATTGCAGGAACAGTGTCTGAAGGCCAGAAATGTGCCTCTGTTCTCTGAAACAGGTGTTGCAATGGTTGGTGTCTATGAGCTTTGGTGTTACAGAACCCAAATTTTAATATGTTTTGGGCAAGTTTAGCTTGTGTCCCATAGAGGCAGAAATTAGGGTGGAGGCATTCCAGCTACACATGAATTCTTGTGAGTCTAGCCCAGCATGTAACTAAGACCTTGCTGTGTGTCCCAGTGTAGCAATGCCAGTGGTGGGAAGCTGGAGATAGAAGCCATGGATACATTGCTCAGCTTCCCACCCATTCCTTCAGTGGATGATCTGGAGAGAAAAATAGATTCTTCAAAGGTTTTCTGGAAAGTCAGCCAAAGATTGTGTTTGTATGGGCCAATTCCTTAAAAAAAAAATAGCATTTTGGTTGGCTAAGAAAACTTGGCATTCAATAATTTTATGGGGTATTTAGACAGAAAATAGGAATTGCTTAAAAAAAAATTTCCGAATTGCAGAGAAAGACAAAAAGAGACAATTTTGTCATGAAAGAATTATGCATGAACCATTCCTTCCAGGTCTTAAAATGGCTTCATTATTTGTGCGAATTATTTGTAACTGGGCTTTTCTTCACTCAAGCCCCTATAGTTCTGTGCAATAAAATAAATTTTCCATTACAGAGGCATATAATGGGGTTTTGAATTTAATATTCATGTGGTGTGATGTGGGTCTCTGAGTGAAACATCCTGCCTGAACATGAAGCATCAGCACTACCCTGGTTCAGCAGAACACTGAACCCCTCTCATTTCATAGGCCTGGTTGTCTACTGTGTGTCACAGGCATAAGGGAGTGAAAACTGATCTCTTGCAATCCGATAGATAAGGGGTGTCATGATGTATTGGTTTGAAAAGACAGGTGTCTGCTAAGAAAAGGCAGGAGCCTCCCCTGAAATGGCAAATGTAAACCCCCTCCTATAGGAGTCAGGGCGCCACCGATGAAGGAGAGGAATGATGAGGAGGACTCCATCTTATCAGAAAGCTAATGAATTACTTTATTATACTATATTATTCTACATTATATTACACTGTATTACATTACATCTAAACTGAATCTGCCAAGCACTCAACTCTGCACCCAACTGCACAACCTCTCGTGACTGTCAGCCGACAGTCCCGACACACACACGCTTGGCCCTGATAGGCCAAGGAAACAAAACACCATCACTTTGGGTGAACAATCTCCATATTGCATTCTACTTTTGCACAAACACAGGCACAGCAAATAAGGTAAGAATTGTTTTTCCTTTCTCTGAGGTTCATACTTTTTCTGTGAAGAGAAATGTAGCTACATCTCACCCCTCTCACTATAATAGAAAGAAAAGGAGACTGTGTTTGCAATTCTTCTGCTGGGCCCTTGCAGAAGAGAGAACAAACACAGCCTGAGAGGTTCATCCATGGCCAATCGAAACCTCAATCAAGTGCTGATGTAGAATGGTCAAGGAGATTCTTTACCTGTAGAATATCTACTTCTATTATATCTAACAGAAAGTTTACAATATCAGAAAACCCAAACACCATTCAAAGAAAGTTCATTGTTTGAAGTCCAAACAGCTGAGTTTCAGGAGAAGGTCTATTCTTTGGAGATGTTGCTCTTTGACATCCCTGAAGGTCCTTCCTGGTTCTGAAACAGACCTGCAGAATCCTGAAACAGAGAACTGCTAAAGAAAATCACTAATAACTATTAGAAATCCAAAGGTATTGCAAAATCTCTGGAAAACAATGGCCACAGTCTATAATTCAACCACTTGGGCCAAGGCTGGCTCGTGGCTTTCCAATACTCTGAGCTGGTAGCTCTTTCCACCTTTTTCTCTTTTTTCAAAAAGAGCAGCAGCAGCAGCAGAGGGTTTTTGGACCCTGCTCTGGGTGGGGTGGAGTCCTTGGCCTTGGTGGGCGGGCCAAGGAAACCAGACCTGGCCCATGGAGCAGTGGCCCAGGCCTGGATGGGGGGGGGGTCAAAGCCCCCAAGCTTGGTGGTGGGTGGGACAGGGGCCCGGGCCCCGGTGGGAGGACCGAAAGCCCCAAACCCGGCCCATGAGGCGGGGTCTTTGTTCTCACAGCCCGCCCCCACCATGCCGCCAGTGTCTGGGCCACAGGAGCGGCCAAACGCTTCCTTCCTCTCCCCCCAGAACCAGCAGCCCGTGTCGGTGGCTGGGAAGGAGAAATTTTTTTCAGGAACGTGAATCCCCATGACGCATTTGGGGTCCCCCACCTGGCCAGGACAAACAAGTGCCGTCTGCTCCCTGCTGCGCCTTTCTCCCCCGCTGTACAAATGACAGTGTTCCCGCTCTCTGCTCGTCGGCACCACCCCCATTCCCTCCAGGCTTGGGGCCAGAGGAAGCACCTCTGGAAACCACCTCCCCCACGCCGCTGGTGCGCGCGGGGGGAGTCAGGCGTCCCAAGCCCCAGCGAAAACCTCCCCGACCAAACGAAAGTCGGCCCACGAAAAACGCTGTGTCCCAGGAAAACACTGAGTTGCAAAGTGTTCAGCCAGGAGGCACCTGCAATCAGCTGTCAAGCTGCGCCTCCCCTGGGGGAAAAGGCCGGTGTCTTCTCTCGCTGTCCCAGCTGCTGCCCCAGGGCCAGACAGCTCGGGATGGTCTGGTGAACTCGGGGGGGCCACTGGCCAGTCGCAGGCTCCGACACAGACGTTGATGCGGAGGACGGAGCCCCTGAAGGCGGCAGGGGGGCCAGAGGTGTGCGGGGAAGCGCTGCTGCGGTCTCTCTGGGCTCCAGGTGGGGCGGCGCTGGCGCGGGCTCAGCCGCTGCAGGAGGGGGGTTGGCGGGCTGATCGCAGGCAATAAATCAGACCTCGGAGCAGCTGGTGCTGCTTTCGCAAGCGCCGCATCAGCCGCCGTGGCTTCCCCAGGATGGGGCGGGGTAGTGCAGGCGCGTTCTGCGTCGCCGCTGAACAACAGCCCGCTTAGGCCGGAATCCGCGGGGAGCGGTTCCGGATACGGTAGGAGCGGCGGGGCGGCGGGCGGGCTGTTTGCAGTCTGTGCCACTGCCGGAGTGTTGCCTAGCAACTCAGAGACAGGCTCTCGTTGTTCGCAGCTGCTGTCGATTGCGCAGCCTGGCAACCCGGGCGAAAGAGCAAAGGCGGTGGCTCTCTCAGCCCTGGGAGGGGTGGAGGAAGCGGCACAATCGGTGTCTCCTCTTGCGCATGCTCCAGAGAAGCAGAAAAAAGCTGCGCTGCTGGCACCTCGGGCAAAGACGGCCCCCCCCCCCCCAGCCCCGCTTCCTCCCAACAATTTTGTTCTCCAGAATGGAGGAAAGCGCAGTTTACACGTGAAAGTGTCAATGTATGCCCGCCCTCCGGTCGTACCAGTCCCAAAAGTACCAGTCCAAAGGCCACCAGGCTACAGAATTCAGGCAGGAGTTCATGCTCATCGGAAAGCCGTGGCGTCTGGCCCAGTCAAAAAACTCGTAAAGTTCCTCTGAAGACACGAGAACTCCATGGTCACAAACCAGGTTCCTCCATATCTTAAAAGTGACTCTCTCTCTCCCTGCAAATCGTGTGCTGAAGTCTACAGACATCTCTTCCCAAAGTCAAAGCCCACCCGATCGGGCAGTGCCTGCCAGAAGAGCTTTCCCCACCCCCGCCTCTAAGACAAGGGGACCAAACACGGCCAGAAAAGACCGGGTCTCTGCCTAGGGAGACACAGGAAAGGGTTAATACCTTTCTGGGGAAAGCAGGCGGCAGTGTCCAGTTTCAGCAGGTGCTCGGGGTCCGCAGGGTCCTAAAGGCTGCGACTTCTCCCGTCTGTCCTATGAAGGATCTCGACACGCTGTCTGGGAAGATTCGGCAGATTCTTCTGTGGTCAGCCTTGGCTGCAAACTCTGCCCGATTTCAGGGTCTTGGTTCTTCAGCTCCAGGCTACAGCCAACGTCTGTGGTCACCACTTAAACCAGTAAGCGCAACCCCCATGGCAGGGAGGAATGATGCATCTGACTCCATGGATATCAGAAGGCTAATGAATTACTTTATTATACTATATTATTCTACATTATATTACACTGTATTACATTACATCTAAACTGAATCTGCCAAGCACTCAACTCTGCACCCAACTGCACAACCTCTCGTGACTGTCAGCCGACAGTCCTGACACACACACACGCTTGGCCCTGATAGGCCAAGGAAACAAAACACCATCACTTTGGGTAAACAATCTCCATATTGCATTCTACTTTTGCACAAACACAGGCACAGCAAATAAGGTAAGAATTGTTTTTCCTTTCTCTGAGATTCAGATTTTCTCTGTGAAGAGAAATGTGGCTACACCCTCCCTCTGAAATTATTATAATTTTGAAATTAAGGGGCTCTCAGGCAAAGATATGGGAGTAGGAATAACAGTTCTTTACTAGGAAAAATTAAAAATACACATGCAGTAGTACAAAAAAACACCCCTACTGACAGAGTCAAAATATGACCTGATACCCTGTTGGTTAGGGTGTTGGTAGCAGTCTGATTAAATGGTGGCTGCAGTCCTCTGCAGTGACAGATATGGTTTTTGAAGCAGTGATCTTGTAGAAGGGTGTCATTTTCGGAAGGTCCATTGATGGTGTAGATGGCCCTGGTCTTTGGGAGTCCAGTGGAAAAGGCTGTCTCTGGTGTTCCACATCTCAGATTATATCCAGGTAAGAATGCTTGGCTCCTCTCCCTGGGCGGAGCATCTCCCAATGGGATTATGTAATTTTTATCAGTCATGCAGTGACACTCACTGGCCCATTAACTGAAGATATTTCCTGGAGGGAGGATTGGTTTGTGGAAGAGATGAAGAAAACTGCCCAATTAACAGAAGATAATTGCCTCACCTCTAACAGATAGCAAATAGAATACACACCCCTGGCTACATCTTGCAACCTAAGACACATGAAAAGCCTCCTCAAAGTTTTTCTACTTTTTCTGGTAGATTGCAGGAGCAGCCAGCAAGATGAGCTGGTGCTCCAGACAACTTTTATTTTAGTAGCCACACTGCTTCAGTGGGGTGTGTATTTTTCATACCAAACACGATTTCCTCTTCCCAATGAAGAGGAAGAAAGCTGTGCCTCCCGTTGCCCCAGATAATTAGCACAGACCTTACCCAGGATGCTAAAGGTCTCTCCTGCAGCATATTGTTCGTGCCTTCTCCACAGTGAAGCTGCTTTTCCAAGGTGTAAACTCTCTAGCAAAGGTCGTGTGCTGCTTGGAACAGTTTTTCCAGCAGGGACTGTGCTACTCCGATTGCCTCTCCATTTTTTTTTTTTTTAAATAATTTTTTTGTATAAATACAGAAAGCAGATCTACTGCTGAACTAGAAAGTTCGAAACTTCTAATTTTCCATGTAGACCCACAAACAAATTTATTTCTTGTATTTTTCTGTATTTTTTTGTTCTGAGTATTGAATTTTTTAGTTTTTCCTTAACCTCATGAGGAAGTTTTTTTCAATATTGATGATGTATTTTCTCAACTGAAAGAGAGAGAGAAAATGGCTTACTGATCTAAATATCAAGAATCTAATTGTTTTCCCCCCGGAAATGAGCATGCAAGGGACTAAGAAGGAACTAATTTAGTAATATTTTTTCCCCATTGTGAAAAATACATATTATATGATTGGCTCTTTGCAAATATTAAAATGAATACTATATGTGTTATGTTGGAAAGTTATGCTGTATTAATCTAAGTAGTGTGGTAAATATAGTTTTTAGGTTATAGCATAATATTAAAAGAGAAACTATGCGATGTAAGATACTTTTTGTAACTAGCTCAAGGAATGGATAATCAAGAAATTCTTCGCATAGAGGTAACAGCAACAAGACACCAAGATCCCAAGAGAAGAATTATTGCCTCCTTATCAGGAAAAACCCAGACTTTGTGGGGACTGAGATGATTGATTTACAAGATGGGGGAGAAGCAGACATTAAACAGAAGCACCCTTAGGTTGAAAGGAATGTTTGAATCATGTATGAGATATATGAATATGCAATAGGCTATTGCTTTTAAGGGTTAATCCTTTGTTAGGAAAATATGCTTTGTGGCAGAGCAAAGTGCCCAGACTGCCTGCAATTCTTTACTTTTTATTGTCTTTTATTGTCCTAACTTTGATTGTCCAAATTCTGATTGTCCTAATTTTTATTACTATTTTATTACTATTAAACTTCTAGAATTTTAACACAAGTGATTGGCGTTTTTCACACCCATCTTTTGTCCAGGATAGCTGGACTATGTCCCTTGTAGCTGAAATGGGGAATTTCCTTCCAAAACTCTCACTGAGATCTCACAGGACTCAAAGCTGGCCTCTGCCCATCCAAAGGCTGCTGTGAGTTTTGGAGCAACTGCTGAATTCTTTGCAGTTCATTTCAGGCCCTACTGAAGTCAGTGAGGATACAAGGGCACAAGGTGAGGTCAGGCAGTGATGGGGGGTGAACCAGCCCAGTCTTTTCTTTCACCGTCTGCAGATGTGAGTTCTCAGGGGAGTGAACTCAGGGGAGTTCAAAGAAGGCCATTCCAGTTTCTGAAGCACAACTGAAGTCAGTCACATGATTTACTTTGTGGAAGAATGTGTGGTCAAGCCTTTCAGGACAAGGTGTGCTATGGGCTTCAGGAATGCCATGGCATCCTTTATACAGTTGGTAGCTAAAGGAAACCAGTTCTGCCTTCTTGCAGCAGAACCAACTGGCAGAAACCCCTGTCCTGGGGGCAGCCTCGGTTGTGACCACGATGTCACAGCACTTCAGAGCTCTAGAGCCCCATCCCTACATGTTCCAGCTACAAAGTGGGTTTGAACAGGCACCTTCTGAGCTGTGTCTGTCTGAAAAGAATGAGAAATCTGATACAGACCAATGCTGATACTGCTTTAACCATTGGGTTGTTTGTAACCTGCTTTGAGCACCAAATGCCTTATTTTGCTTAGCAAGCCTGGAGAATTAATCAGAAAATAAGTTTGTACCCCTCCTTAATGAGATGAATTATATCTGTGCTAACCACGACAGATATAATTCACCTTACTATGGAAGGGCCCAAATAATTTATAAACAAAAACAAAAAAAGGAAAATGTTGTTCAAGAGCTTTGTAAACAGCTCAATCTTGCCAATTCCTATGGTACTGGAAGAATTAGTTTCCTTCGGGTTGTCTAGGTAACAAAATCTTGGGGGCCACTTTTTCAGGCAGTATAAATCAGCAGAGCTTTTATGCTGACTTGTATCAGTTTATATCCTCCTGCCACTTGTGCAACACCGTGAGCAGCGCCAGCTCCTTACAAACGCAGCATGTTTTAGTATCCACAAGGTATCTCAGAAGGCAGGTGCTGGCTAAAAAGTCCTGTGTTCTGCATCAATTCTGGTTGTCACATCTTTCCTGCCTCTAGACAGTTCTTGTCAGCTAGACACTGTTCTGGTGGATATAAAGGATCTCAGTGAACAGAGATGTGTGTCTGGTCCATGCCATGAGATGTGTGATTGCTTTGGCCTCCCAACTCACTGTTCAGGCCCCTTTTACCTTTACTGTAGTGTAGGCAAGGTCAAGGGAGGGACATATCTTTGAGAAGCAGGAGTTTTTCCTCTTTTGTGTTGTGGAGTGTGTCCTCCCAATGTCTTACTCTGGATGGTAATGGGCTTACTGATGTGATTTGGTTTAGAAACTATTCTTCTGTTATGCAAATGAGATATGAAAATAATATGCTTGGGGTTTTGATTTGGGCTTGGTTTTTTTCCCCTTAAAACACAGAGCATATGGTTGCCTCAGTGCCAAGAGGGAGAGGGAAGTGGTATGAAATGTTCTTGCTGGATGTGTTTTCATAATCCTTCCTGTAGTTGGTTTGCTCTCTGAGGTACTTAATCTTTCATGGAAGCTGTTAAGCAACAGCAGAAGAGGAGATGCTAAGATGTTCTGTTCTAGGCACCAGTGGAGTGGCTTTCAGTCCTAGAGCTCAGTGCTGTGGTCATTTAGATGACTACAGGATTTGACAGCCTTGTTTGCAACAGCTGCATTCTTCCTGCTTGCTCATTATATGGAGAGAAAGTGAATCCCTGGGAAAATAGTAATGGATGGAAGGAAGACTCCTGAGCCACCTTGCTGTTGTAGGAAGACCCTGTTAGGCCCTGCATGCTGTGTGGAATGAGCTGGGATCAGAGCTCAGGTGGAAAGCCCTGGAGCTGCCCCGGGAACTCATGAGCAGTGCCAGGGAGCAGCAGGAGCAGGGGAAGAGTGGCACAAGGCTGGGATGTACAAGGATCCTTCTCAGCAAGGCCAGACACCCCTTCGTCAGCTACCCACAAAAGAAATACAGGCAAGCAGTAGCAGCAAGGCTCCAGGAGAGCTTTTGCTTCCTTACCCAGCTCCTGAAAATAGTGTTGTGTTTTAGTACAAATACAAAATCTCATGCCAGCTTAGTGTAAAGACTGCACATTTAAAATAGCTAAAGGTCTGGAAGCATGGAATTGGGATTCCAGTTGCAGTTCTGACTTACAGTCCTGTTGCACATTGCAGAGTTCAGTATTTTCCCTTCCTGTGCAAGTGTATAAATGGATGGTACAGCACATGCTTACTTTGGGTTTTCTTTTTTCAGTTCCCAGCAGAAGCCATAGAAGTGAATTAGAAATAATTTTATTAAAATTAGAATGAATAATGTTGTTTTTTCTATGTCTAAACTTTGGCATATTTGGAGTCCAAGTCTGCAGCTGAGTTTGGCTGTGATCCAACATGAATTAATATGAACCTCTTTTACATTACTTTTTTTTTACCATTTACTCCTTACCATTAAAAAGAACTCATATAAAAACACAATTTGAGTTGCTATTTGGACTCACTTCTGATAAGCTGATAAGCAAAAAAAAAAAAAAAAAAGACCTTGCTCCAGTGAAAACATTTGGTTTTGTTTTTTCTCATTTTTTTATGTCTTTTTCATCACCAGCAACTGATGTTTTTTCCTTCAACTTGTCACTGATGTTTTCAGGGGGCTTCAACCTATATTTCCTGTTTTGTCCTATGATAATAAGAAGCTTATGTGAAAGTAAAACACAAAAAGCATTGCTGTACACTTATTCTATACATTTTATGTATTTGTACATATCCATTTTTTGTTGCAGAGACAAGCTGTTTATAAACCTCCAAATCAGAATTTCAGTTGAGGGCACTTTTCTTAGTCTGTGATGGTGAAAGTCCATTAGAGCTGCAGCTGTAGAGGCTTGGTTTTATTCTTGATGGAAGGAGTGAATTTCCTTAAAGGAAGCCTTTGCTTTTGTCAGAAACTAATTTTGTCACACAACTATCAAAGTACTGGAATGTCAGAGCAGATGTCAGAAAACAAAAGAGAGCAGACATCATCAGATGCTTTAAAGCAAAGAAATTTTCCATTGTCAAAAAAAAAAAAAAAAAGCATGAAACCTAAAACCACCAAAAAAAACCCCCAACTCAACATGTTGGACAGCATGAATTTTTAAAAAACTGTTTACCTGACAGGAGGCATTATCTTTGTAGATGTCACAATTTCTGCTACTCTTTTTGAAGTATTTTGCACTGCAGAGAAGCAACACTTAGAAAAGCAACACTTTTGGGCAGAGGGATGTTCTTTGTGAGGTTCTTTAGTTGTCGCTTCAAAGAGTTTGAACTCTGCTCCCTTTTATAGTGAGATTACAGTGGAAATTTTGCAAATCTACAGCAGAACATGACTGACCATTTCTGCAACCTGAACTGTTCACAGAAGAGATGTTTGACAGTCTGAGAAATAGTTTAAACTGATTTGTAGTTTGATAGGGGACTTTGAGGGTACAAGTCGAAATCTCAACTTATTGCACTTTTAAATGATCAGGTCCTCCTTTGTACACTTCTAAAATAGCCTCCCATAAAATTGAACTACTCTAGCTTTAAAAAATCACCAACAGTTATTTTTCTTACAGAATGATTTAAACTCAAAAACAAGAAAGAAAATGGAAGAAACAAACTAGTGACAGAGATTTGCATACGGAGAATATATTAAAAAATAAGAAAAAATATTCTATGGAATGCTGTATTGTATAAAAGCTTACATAATTTGCTCAGTTAGCTCTTCAAAATGACAGCAGATTTGATTGGACATATTTGTTAGGAAAATCCACAAATGCCAGATGTTTATGTCCAAAAAGGAGACAGAGGAGTCCTGCAACTTTATGTAAATAAAGGGAGAGAGTCTCTCGGGGCACAGAGAGAAAGCCCATGGGGTTTTCTCTCTTGAGGTTTCAGAGGGTGCAGCCTCCTTTTATCCTAAACTCCCAGCTGCATGTTGCCCCCTTCCTTTCCCCACTGGCCGAGGTACTAGGAAGGGACAGCCTTCCCTAAATGTCTACCACATATTCCCCCCTTGAACCTGCAATTTTACCCCAAAGCTCAGAAGTTCAGGCTTGTCTGGGCTCTGCGAGGAACCTGCTGCCCAAAGTTACTAGAGACATTAAGCCCCATTTCAAAGACATTAACACTTTGACCCATCAAGTTGTTTGTAAGGACATGAGCTTTCCTCTCATACTGTACCCTCAATCAAAGAAGAGTGTCTCTGTGGAAGAGATGCTTGCTAGTGAAGACAGTCATCCATATAGTCTGGACATTCAAAACTTCTCTGTTCCTCAGGATCTGTTTTCAGAGCCAGTGAGGGAGGAAGCTACGCAACAGAGAGGACTGTGCATGGTAATTTACCAGATCAATAAGGCAAAATACAGCTGTTGGAAGGAGCATAGCACAGGGCAAATAGTTACCAGCAGGTTCACAGCCAATTCTGATGCTATTATATGTGCTGTAGAAGTATCTGGCCTTTCAACCTGAGCTGGGACTCCTTTGAATGATCTGTGTAAAGAAGGAGAAAAGATTTGGTTTCAAAGAGTAGAAAGAACTATTTTTTGTTTCAAAACACATTCATATTTTTATCTATCTCTTAGAGAAGAAAAGGGTTTCAATGCTGGGAAGAGTTTATCATGTTAAGTTAGATTGTTTGGTGTCTCTCAAGATAAAGATGAGATTTAGGATATGTCTTTCTGGCCTGGGGCCCATCACAGGAATGAACAAGGCATTGGTGGATGAGAGGAGAGCAGGACCTTGCCCTTTCAGACCTGTGTGCCCACCTGCACATTTGCTTTTTGGACCTCCCTGAGAGCTGCCTGCTGTGTGGATGTGCTGATAGGCTGTACGTGGCCAGCTGATGGCCTGCTGTGCTCCTAGGATTTCTGCCTGGAGCAGCTCATTGACTTTTTGCTAGGAGCACANAAGTCCCAGCTCCGGAGTTTCTGTTTCAGGGAATCTCCCCGAGAGGGATGCACAGAGGGCAGGATTGGTTTCAGAGGTGGCATTACATGGGCTCAGAGATAATCCACAGGCTTTGAGGAGAACATGTGAAACGGTGTCACAAAAGCTTTCCCACAACTTGACATAAAAGACCCGGAGCTCAACAGCTGCTGCTCTGTGCTGAGAGAAGGGAGCTCATTCAGGGCAGCACAATAGGGATGGAAAAGCAGAGCCTGGAGGAGGTCATTGGAGCCTTACCTGGTGCACCAATAACGAGCTGCAGAGTGAGGGAGAAATGTGTCCCTGTGCTCTGGGGGTGTGTGTGCACATTAAAGGCCCTGTGTGACCACACACACACATTAATGTAAAGGTGAGCACACCTACACATACATCAATGTGAATACAGCTGGTATTTACTCACTACAGTAAGAGCTCCACAAACATAAGCCCTGACATTACTTGATGGATAAATTGCTGGCAGATCTGGTTCGAGTTTTCCAGCAGGAATCCCTGGCTGTGTTTTTATCAGACTGTCAGCTCTCCCAGCTGCAGGCACCTCCTGAGCACATGCTGCACATCAAACACAGCAACTGGCCCAGGGGAGAATAATGAGGAATCAGGAATTTGATTTCTGGTACGTTTATGAGGATATAAATTTCTTCTGCACCCAGTTTTCCTTTGTTTATAGACTAAATGAAAATAATTAGAGTAAAAAGTGTTTTGGGGAGAAAGTAAGAGGCAGCATGTGATACTGAACTGATTCTGAAACAATCCCAAGACCCTTCTCCACAAGTATTTGTCTTGCAGGTATTTGGAAACAGAAACACAAAGCACTTATGAGAGTTTTCTAAAGGGCTGCATAAGGTTCTGAGGGAAGGGAATGTTAGGAAAATTAATCCACAAACGTCAGAGGTTTATGTCCAAAAAGGAGACAGAGGAGTCCTGCAACTTTATGTAAATAAAGGGAGAGAGTCTCTCGGGGCACAGAGAGAAAGCCCATGGGGTTTTCTCTCTTGAGGTTTCAGAGGGTGCAGCCTCCTTTTATCCTAAACTCCCAGCTGCATGTTGCCCCCTTCCTTTCCCCACTGGCCGAGGTACTAGGAAGGGACAGCCTTCCCTAAATGTCTACCACATATTCCCCCCTTGAACCTGCAATTTTACCCCAAAGCTCAGAAGTTCAGGCTTGTCTGGGCTCTGCGAGGAACCTGCTGCCCAAAGTTACTAGAGACATTAAGCCCCATTTCAAAGACATTAACACTTTGACCCATCAAGTTGTTTGTAAGGACATGAGCTTTCCTCTCATACTGTACCCTCAATCAAAGAAGAGTGTCTCTGTGGAAGAGATGCTTGCTAGTGAAGACAGTCATCCATATAGTCTGGACATTCAAAACTTCTCTGTTCCTCAGGATCTGTTTTCAGANGATGTGCTGATGGGCTGTACGTGGCCTGCTGATGGTGGCCAGCTGATGGAGGATTTCTGCCTGATTTTGCTGCTCTGGAGCAGCTCATTGACTTTTTGCTAGGAGCACACTATGAAACATTCCTGTCCCTGGTGGATGGTGCTCTGACTGTAATGGGATCTTTCAGAAGGATAACTATGACCTTTAGACTGAGTTTGACTGGATTTGCAAGTGCAGAGGTGGCCCTGTGTAGCACTGAGATGTGCTCCAGACAAGTGCTGTTGCCTGTCCTTTTTCACCCTAGCACTATGTCAGAGCATTGGGGCTTTTGGTGCAATTATTGACCCAATTTATTAAAATTTTAATGAGAGCTGCTGGCTGTGGAAGAGCCAGGCAGTGTCTGGAAAACATCTCACCAAGAGCCATTACAGCTCCCAGTACGTGCATAGGGTATGAGCAAGCACTTAACTGCTCTCAGCCAGGCACATGGCTGAGCCTCCAGAGCTGTTCTGTAACTGTTTTGTAACTCACTCCCTGTACCTGGCCTTGCCTTGAATTTCGCAGGTCTGTCCTAACTGTCCATCTGATGATGACCCTGAGCTTTTGCATAATTCTTACAGATCGGCTTGCTCTCTACTCCAAGATGCATTTCCTTAACTCATCCATATCCATGGCAGCAAACAAGACCCACAAGCCCTACCAACACATTGCTGCCTCCTGTGTTGTGGTTCTTGTTGTAATAGGGATGGAAGGACACACCACAGGAGAGAGAAGTAACTAGAATTTTTCTAGTGTTTAGGAAAATGTACTCTCCTTTCATTGCAGTGTTCTCTGAAGGCAGAACATTTCATGTTGTCAGTGCAGCAACAACCTGGAGACTCTCTCTAGATATTTTAACAAAGTTTTCTTCCCCCTAGTTCCACCTAGCTGGAGTGGGAAATGACATCACTGGTAACAGCAGTGAAAGGTTGAAATGGCCAAAGTACAACATCACTGTGGAACAGGACCATGTGATTCATTAGAAATGCAAATGTAATGTTTAGGAGGGGAATGAACAACCCCTCCTAGAAGTGTTGCCGGAAACATTGTGATAAATCAAACTCTCCGCCACTATTTTTTGACATTAGAAAGTAAACATTACTTCATTCACAGCACCATGGTGATAGCTCCACCTGGATGCACACCCACTTACAAAACTTTTTCATTAGTTGTATAACAATAGCAAACAAAGAAATCAATGCAATCTTTAGCAAACAAAGAAATCAATACTCATTGGTTCCAAAGTACATAATTATCTTAATTAGTATTCTGTCTTCTCTTGGTTATTGATTTGCCCCTTCTTATGATAATTAATACGCATTTTCAGCCTTTTTACTATATTTTTCCCTGACAGAGTTTTCAGTATGATTGCTGAACTGTCTTCTTTGGTATCTCCTTTATCTCTGGTTTTTTGCACCATGTCCGTGTGGTCTATAACTTCTGCATTCCTGGTGTCCAGTTTTCAGCCATACATCTCTCCCTCAGGCTTTGTTCATGAAAGTATATCATGGTTGATTTAGCAAAACTTAAAAGTTTCAGTGCTTTCCCCAAACTGTTCTAACCACAGCAGTCTGTGAAAAAAAACTTTGCTACGTGCTTACTAAAGTGGAAGATTACACAACTTATTATTATAATTAATTAAAACAATTAATTAGAAGATTTAATTAAAACAAATAATTAATAAAGTTAATGAGGAATGATATATAATTTCCAAAAGAAGGATGTTCTGAGAATGGTTTTTAAGAGTAATGGAATGAGACAAAGGAAACAGAAATTTTGGCTGAGCAACTAGAAAATGTGCATAGCTGTGAGATTCATTACACCAACAGATACTCTCCCAGGATGGGAGGTAGAAGAATACATCTCTTGATTAATTGGAAACTGATGGGTGGAAAAGCCCAGGGAAATTATTCTTCTTGTTAGACTGGGAGATGTCTTGGACTTTCCCATCTCTCATTTCTGTATGTTTGACTGAAGTGAGTCCCAGGATTCCCTTTCTTGGTGCCAAAGGTCTTGGCTGCCTGCTGTGGTTCTCACACCCACAGAATATCAGGCCCTTGCTTGTGGTGAAGGTACCTTGGTGGCTGCTGTAACTTTTCTCTAAGTATTTTAAAAACTTTTAGGATAGTTATAAATCATCTATGTGTGGGTGCCTACATGGAATATTTAAAGTAAGTTTAGAGTTTGCTCCAAGCACCCAAAATACTGAAGATGATAAGATTTTCCATGCATACTGAGAAGTCTTATCTCACGTGGCTGTTTGGGGCATGATTTTGGCTTTTCAGCAGTTTTTCTTGTGTGAACTGTGACATATCTTACAGGGCAGAGAGATGGAGCATTTTTATTTGCAAATCTCTTGAATATGAGATGGGTAACAAGGGAGTCTGGTCTCAGTTACTATCTCAGATGGTACCTTAAGGCTGTAACCAGGCAGAACATGGTGGATTCTGATGATTTTCAGTGCAGGGTGTGTATGTATGTATGTGCAGAGAAAAAGATTTTTAGCATGAGTCAGTCTGGGACTGGTGATATCAGATCAGAAGGTTTGAGGTGTTCCAAGCAGCATACAGTGTCTTTAGTGTAGGTGCTTGGGAAACATAGGAAAAAAAAACTTCAGAAGAAAAATGAAAATAGTTTAGGGAGATGGTTACCAAAGTATCTAGTAATGTATACTTGCTTCTGTGAAAAGTCCCCTATATGTTTGTTATTTCTTACTTCTCCTTTTTCATGCTGAAGGTTAGAATGCCAAATTTGAGG
>VYZP01069343.1:0-36284 GCA_013400635.1 Hypocryptadius cinnamomeus | reverse complement strand
TGATAGAGCTCTGAATATATTTTATATTCTCCTGCTCCCAGTTCAGCAACTCATAATTACTGCTAGCCATGATTTTTCCTCACTTTACTTCTAACCTTCTATTAGTCCCATTTATGGTGTAGCTATGGTGTTTTGCACAGTGCAGTAGTTTCAGAAGGGTCAAGGTATTAAGCCACTACTGCTATTTCTTAAACTTAAATGGGCAGTTCTCTCCCACAGCCGGCAGCACTGTACTGTATAATGCGAACAGAAAGCATTCATACAGCTGTTCAAAGGCCATATCTGACAGAAAGCATTCGTACAGCTGTTCAAAGGCCATATCTGACAGAAAGCATTCATACAGCTGTTCAAGGGCCTTATCTGGCAGAAAATTGGTTTTACACTCTTCCCCCTGCTTTTTTTCTCCTATGCAGTCACAGAAATACCTAATTTGTCTCATAAGAAGGAGTAGTAAGGTCAGTGCTTAAACTTGATTTAGAAGATCATGGAACAGCAGTTAGTGGAGGGATGTGGCAGTATACTAGCAAGAATTAAGGGGTGTTATTGACACTGCTTTTTCTCTCTCTTTAAGTGGTTGTTTAGAGTTGTTTAACATTATTATTCTGAATTTTTATTGTGTCCTTTATTAAGTATTCTGGTCAAATTCCTTGTTGTAGAGCTAAAGATATTATGGAGCTTCCTTGGACAATATCAAGGACTGGAAAAAAAGAAAAAGATACTGCTGTAAGCAACAAAGCTTTGTGGCTAATTTAAGGGCATTAGAGGTTTTGCACTTAACAAACAACCTTGGGCTGTCATTGTTTTGTCTAGATGTACAAGGGATGACAACGTCTAAAACTCCCTTCATGTTTAACTAGTTGTTCCTGTGGACTGGAGGTGTGTTTGGAGCTTGTCCTTCCGTAAAACAGCCTGGGATGGACCCTGCTGAGCATGCTGTCCTGCTAGGACACTGAGGCAGCTGCATACTACTGGCTGTAGGAAACCAGCTGTGTGCAGGATTGATTGCAGCTCCTGGAGGTTCTAGGGAGATGGTGTCCCAGTGTCACCCATGTGTCACCTGGGCTTGCTGGTGTGGTGTGGCATAAGTAGTGGCAGTGGACAATGTTGGTTATTTATGTTGGAATGTGGCAGCTATGGTTTATCAGACTAGTCCTTTCCTGATCCTCTATTACAGACAGAATGTCGTAATTACGTGCGTGTCTTGCAACAGCTGAATGATACTTTCCTCTATGTGTGTGGAACTAATGCATTTCAGCCAACGTGTGATTACCTGGTAAGAAATGTACACATATTTTGACCAGCAACAGCTGTAACTTAAAAGCAGCTCAGGTTACTCTCCTTTTCCAAAACTGTTACATCTTCGCTGTTGGCTGTAAGGTTAGGAGCACTTGTTGCACTGTCCCATTATAGTGGCAGAGTATACTGCTCCTTTTTTTTGAGCACTTTATGGATTACTGATTTATCTTGTCTAACTGCAGATCTCCTTTTTCTTAGCTGTTATACTTCTTCATGTATTGTGTGTTAGCATGAAACTGGTTACTAAAACTGAAATTACACTGTTAGCAACTACCACTCATTACTGAATCTCCCTGAAATTTCTCAGATTCCTGTCTCTGCTTGTCTCTGCTCCTGGCTGTGCCAAAGATGTGTAGTACTGAATCCTTCAGAGTGAAGTCTTGGCTCAAAATTAACACTCCCTTTTCTCACCACTGGCTCTTGTATCATTTCCTTACTGCAGCTCTTAGCAATTTGAAAATTGAGAAATCTTGTAATTCTTTTTGCCTTTAGCTTCCAGTGCTTTCATTATATAGTACATTTCATGACATAGTACATTGATTACATACATACATTTCATTTCATACTGATTACTTCCCAAGTACTGTGGCTACCTTTCAGCTTTCTAATCCTCATTATTTTGGTTTGTAAGGGGTTTATAAAGTAGCAGTAAAAGTACTGTGTTGCTTTTTAAAACCTAATTGGATTATGCCCTATCTCAGAAATTTACCATCATCTCAAAAATTGCTTAATCCACCTTAGAAACCCTTCTTGATTTCTGAGTCTCCTTTTTTTTTCAAGCTAATTGAATAATTGCTGATTCTTTCTATGTATTGGTTAACTTCTCTCTCTTTCCTGCTGCCTGGCTTTTTTGGGTGCTCGTTCTTGAAGTCTGTCTGTATTTATTTTTTCATCTTTTGCTCTTTTCTGCTTCCACCCTCACAAATTATAGGATGACATTTTTACTCTGTCTTTGGGGCTCGATAAGATTTTAAGAAAACACATATGCCTTCTATAATTTTACACAGAATGCCTTTGATGCTGGAAGTTGATGACATAGCCCATTATTTAGTGTTTAGTTTTTAGCTAACTTTGCACAAGTTGAGTGGCTGAAAGAAAAAGTTCTAATAGTTGTTTTGTGGTTTTCAACAGAATTTAATTTCATTTGAACTTGGAGGTAAAAATGAAGATGGTAAGGGCAGATGTCCATTTGATCCTGCTCAAAGCTACACATCTGTTATGGTTGGTAAGTTCAGACTTCGCATTCCTCATTCTTATGTTTAAAAATGTTCTATCTTTTCCACTGTCACCCTCCAGTCGGTCATTACCAAAATTGTGGCTTACATCCATATTTTCTTGTCTGTATTGTGTATCTGTATAAATGTTCAAATACTTCCGAAGGCAACCTAAGCATATTTCTTAAAAGGAGAACTTCAAACTAGGTTGTTTTGGAAACAATTTCTAAAATACCAATTTTCAAACTGTATTTCTAGATGTTAAATATATTTAATCCGGATAGTCTAAATGTACTTAGACTGCTCTTGCAGTATCAATTACTGTAATTTCAGTAAATATAACAAGCAGTATTGTTGGCTGTCCTGAAGATGTGCTACAGAACAGGGAAGTGAGATGTTTAATGCAAGTGTACTTACTGCATGGGAACACACCACCAAATCTTAATCTGGGGAAGTAAGAATTTGTGGCTTTTACCTGTGTGTATCAAGATCATAAAAGAGAAGCTCAACATCACATGAAACAGGAAATGAGAATAAAAAAATATGCTCCCTGCATTGTGCCTAAATCTGTACAAATCGAGTTTGGATAATGGTGGCATAGAAAGAGGAAAAAGCATTTCCAGAATTCTGGTGCATTGAAGTAAATCGGCGTGTTTTAAGATAAACTGTAGGTTTTCATGTTGAATGTTAAAATGCCATGAAAACAATGAGTACTTTTGTCAGTTCTCATGTTAGAGCAATAATAATAATAAACCCAAGTGTGGAAATGTTAGCTTGAGAATGATCGACAGAAATGTAAACATAAAATACATATCTGGGGCAATTCGGAGGAAATCCGTGTTTACCTTTTCTTGTGGGAAGTTAAAACTTAGATAGACTCACAAAATATTTGTGCACCCTTTTTGGTATCCAGTCCATAAGTTCTAATATATTTGGTTTTGTGTTGAAGATGAGGAACTTTATTCTGGGACTTCCTACAATTTCTTGGGAAGTGAACCTATTATTTCACGTCACTCTCATCAGAGCCCTCTGAGAACAGAGTATGCAATACCTTGGCTTAATGGTAAGTGAGCATAAGAAGTGATCCAAACAAATTATTTTTCTTTTTCAATATCACACGTACAGAGTTTGAGTGTCTTACCTGGGTAAGGAGCAATTGTCTGATGTCTCAAAGAGACAGATTTGGTTATACTGGCATACGCTGTGAGTGTGTGCCCTCATGCATGCCACCAAGAGATTCTATTTTGAAATGTAGGATTTTTTATCAGCACTGATGATCAAAACAGCTTCAGAATATACGTGTTTCAACTTGACATTAATGGTTTATTTCTTATCTGCTTGTTCATCCTTGCAATAATGCAGCTTAATTATGATATGGTAAGGAATTGAATGTTTTTGGTCTTGAATTGGTTCTAAAATGGAGCTGATCATGGACACTTCAAGTTCCTGAATTTGAAAATTCACTGAATTTTGTGAATTTTCAGAGGTTTAAGGGTTTGTGCCAAAAAGGACCAAAATAATTACCATTGTCCGAAAAGTACAGGATTCTGAATTTTGTAATACATACTGTAATGGCACTGTCATTTTAGTGCTTCAGCTAATAGCTGAAATAGAGGAGAGGCAGGCAAGGGAGGGTTGCCTCTCCAGGCCCATTAGAATCTAAAACCACATTTGACTGTGGACTGAAGAATGCTGAAGTAATGAGCTGTCAGATCATAGAGATCTCTCAGTGTCTTAGTGCTTCACATAGGTTTTGTGGTGTTCTGGGTTTTTTTCTGTTTCTGGGGTTTTTTGTGGTTTGGGTTTTTATAGAAATCCTGTTCATGTGATGTACATTAACCTGTGTAAGTAGGTCACCAGGTGGAGTAAATGCAGTGTGGAGTTTGGGTGAAAGACAACTTCGGAGGGTCTTTGAGGGAATCAAGTTAGTAGTCACATATATAATAGAAAATTCTTCTGTTTGTATCTGTAGAGCCCAACTTTGTTTTTGCTGACGTGGTAAGAGCAGATCCAAACAGCACAGATGGAGAAGACGACAAGATATACTTCTTTTTCACTGAGGTGTCTGTGGAGTATGAATTTGTTGGAAAATTGATGATTCCAAGAATAGCTAGAGTATGCAAGGTGGGAGATAGTTCAGTTTACTTTTACTATATATCTCATAGAATTTTGTGTGTGCATGTTGAAAAGCATTCATTATTCTAGACTTACTGCCTGGTAAATGGAGGTGTTCGAGTTTAGTAAACCTTAATGAATAAGCTGTTCCAGTCAGTTTGTTGGAACTGAGAAGGCCTAATGGCTGCTTTGTGAATAAATACTTGATTTGATTTTGCACAGTAGTGAAATTTCAGTACATCTGGGGGTTCTTGTCTTCTCTGTGAGAAAACAAAGCAACCATGACAAAAGCCAGCAACAGAAAAAGTGTTGCTTCAGTTTTCATTGTTAATTTTTTTACACAAGTACATCTGCCTGTGAAGTGATTTTGGTTGTAGCTGAGGAGATAGGATATGTGTGAAGTAACTTTGAAGTAGCTGTATGTGAACACAACTGTAGCCATGTCCACAGCAAAATAGTTCTTTGCTCAAGTGTGGCAGATGGGACTTCTGTGAATCTGCTACAGCTGCCAGAGCCTGAAGGGAAATGGTCACCAGCAGCCTGATTCTATCACACTTGCTGTGCTTAAACCTCAGTGTGTTAAGCTGATTCAACAACGTCCTCAGGAGTGCTGGTTAAAAGTCTTGCTGATGGAAGTTTTTTCAGTAGAAAATGTTTACTTTACAAAAACTTTGTCCCTGGAATGTATCAATTTCCTTTTTTTCAAACAGGAAATTTATCTGGCTGTTTCATTTTTATGAGGTTGAAAGTTTTATTTTGACTTCACTGTTTTGTATTTAAACAGGGAAGTCAAAACATCAATAACAAGTTAATGCCCTTGAGATTTCCATTAAACAAGGAGCTGGAGGCAGGTTTAGATGGGGCACTATTATGGCACTCTGCCCACTGACAGCTTTTGCACACTTTAAAAGGGGAGTATTGTGGAATATGAGAGCTTCATTTATTATATTATTATATATGTCAGACTGTTGTTTGAAGTAGAAATCAGTGACAGATTGCAAATCTCTAAGCATTTATAATCATTTTAATAAATTTTGCAGATTTCCTTTAATACATTGCATACACAATTGGATAATGAATGGAAATATTAATACTGTTTCAATATGCTCTTCTGTAAGGGAAATACCAGATCTACAGCTCAAATATTTTGAAATACATTTGAAATATCAAATATTTTGAAATACATTTCTAGTCAATATGTCTCAGCTTAAGCCTTGGTACCTGCAAATCCTTAATAAAGGTGGTAACTTCTAGAAGGATTAAACCATTGCTGGATTTCTTCTAATGAAATTATCAGTGTCAGGCAAGTCTTAAGGCATATTGCAGCATTAGAGTTTAAATCAGTTTTGATGTCACCAAACAAATGCAGTATTATGTATTTCTCTTCCATGCTTGTTTTATTTTTTTCCTAATGATACATTGCCCATCTCAGTTTTTCTGAATGATGCTGAAATATGGTTCTTCATTAACTCTCATATTTCATCTTCCCTGTATGTGTGATAGAAATAATTTTGCATTATTTTTGTTGAACCAATTTTCCTGTGGCATTCATGCTGTTTTGTTTGTGAATGTGTTAACATTTATTGATGTTGCTATAGATATACTATAAAACACCAGGGCTTAGTAATCGCATGCTATATAGCAGTGGTTCTTAAGTGCGAAAATGCTGCTAGTTCTCCTCACAAACGCCTTTTTATTTTTTTAATACCATAAGAGGGACCAAGGAGGATTAAGGACCTTGCAAAAAAAATGGACTTCGTTTCTCAAGGCCAGACTGATTTGTACCATCCCTGATAAGAATTTAATTTTCAATGTTATCAATGATGTTTTTATTCTCAAATCTCCGACTTTGAAGGAACCAGTGATATACGGAGTCTTCACCCCACAACTGTAAGTGTGGCATAGCCTTTTCCTGGATAAATACCTTTAATCTCAATTGATTATTACAAGAAAATTATAATTCCTCCTGTATTTTGTTGGGTTTTAGTTTTTTCCTAATTTCTTCCTGAATTAATAGGAATAATGTGGGGTTGTCAGCAGTGTGTGCATACAATATGTCTACTGTAGAAGAGGTTTTCTCAAAAGGAAAATACATGCAGAGTGCTACAGTGGAACAGGCTCATACGAAGTGGGTACGATACAATGGGGAAATTCCGAATCCTCGACCTGGTGCGGTAAGTTTCCGTAGTCTTGGATCTCATGGCTTTTCAATGCTCAGGAGGAAAGGGACTAGGGAATACTAGTAGCCTACTGATGTTTGCCCTCACCTGGTACCTTCTTGTAAAAACTTCATAGAAAAATACTCAGGTGATATATTCTGAACTTTTTATTTGGGAATCAAAGTCTTTGGGTTTTGGGGATTTAAATTTGGAATTAAGTTGTTTGCTGGTTTTGTATTTCATTATTTTGTTAATAATTTTCTCATTGTGAAATAGAACTCAGTTTACACTAGCAACATCATACACTTTTTGTTCAGATGAAAGAAAGTATAGCAACTATTGCACTGTCTCAGTAGAATCAGCATGTTTATCTAATGCACTGCTCTGCAAAATCAAATTTTCCTAGTGCTGGGTCAGACTTTTTTTACTTTATTATGTTCCTTACAGTCATACTGTTGTTAGTGCTGAAAGAGGTGATGGTTGAAAGTACTGAAGGTGCACGAGAGCACAGAAGGAATATTGTCCTGGAATGTATTTTGGACCCAAACAAAAATGTAGTCCAAAGCTCAGGGATTAGCACATCAAAGTGGTGTGAGGTCTGAGGACCTTGCTTGGTACAATGAGTGTAGTGTATAGGTGTGGTTACTAGCCAAAATAATGTGGAGAAGAAAATGCATGCAACTGCTGTTAATTGTCTTTATTTTGTACAAGTCAATGATACAATTTGATTCTCTTTTTTCTTTTTCACACTCTCCCTGTCCCCGCTTCTAGTGTATAAACAATGAAGCCAGAGCATCAAACTACATGAGTTCTCTGAATTTACCAGACAAAACATTGCAGTTTGTTAAAGATCATCCTCTAATGGATGACTCAGTGACCCCAGTGGGAGACAGACCTCGCCTAGTAAAGCGAGATGTGAAGTATACACAGATTGTAGTTGACAGAGTCAGAGCACTCAATGGCACCATCTATGATGTTATGTTCATCGGTACAGGTGAGTTCTGCAGAACACCTGGTTTTGGTGATGCACTGATTCTTAAGTTTTCTTAGAGAAACTCTTGAGATTTCCATATTTACAGGGCTTTTACAGCAGCTGGTGTAAGTAAAAAAAGTAAGGTGTCACAGTAACTGGACAATCTTAGGTGCTTTGAAAAAGGATTGCAGGAAAAGAACTGCAAAGCTTCAGTGAATTCAGCAAAACTACACAATATAATCCCCAACTGGTCATTCTTTGCTCCAGAATTTTATTTCCTGCTCAGAGGTCCTGATGGCAAGTTCAATGGTTGTCTTTGACACAGAGTTGTTCTGCTGAACAGCAAGCAGATTATTGATACAACTTACAGCAGTTGTGAAGGCCTTTTTCTTGCCTTTTTTTTTCAAGGATCTTACTTAAACATATTGCTCTTGTATTGCAGATCGAGGAGCCCTGCACAAAGCTATCAGCTATGAAAATGGAATGCATATTATTGAAGAAACACAACTTTTTCCAAATTTTGAACCAGTCCAGACTCTCTTGCTTTCATCCAAAACAGTGAGTTGTATAAGCATTACAGCATTTATCTCTTGTTCTTACACAAAACTTTTTTTGCACCGCTTTGTGACCTTGTGACAAGAGACCATTGCTGTGCATAGAGCTAGCCAAAGGCTGCATTTGTAACTCACCATGCTGCAGCAATCACATTTCAGTATGTTTGGTAGGTAGTAAGCTTCTGGAGGTATTTACACATGGGGAATGGCTGGAGGAGCACAGGTATGCAGGTCTTCACTTGGTTTCCATGTGCAGAAGCAGGAAACTGTGAGGTGTTTTAAGAGACTAATTCCAGTTTTGCAGGGATGTGAAAAACCTGACCCCTTGTGGCCACTGCGGATTTGTGAGGAAAAATCCCAGGGATTGAGGTTAGCAGAGGAGTGGTGTGTGGTTCTGAGGAAATAGGCCTAAGAGAGAGCAGTCTTCAAGCACAAGGACTCTTAATTGTCTGCTGTCCCAAATCTCACAGGCTCCTGCATGCTGACTGTGTCACGAGAGCAGTCGCAATGCTGCAGCTGTGGGTGAGGACCTCTGGTGACGTCCTGTCTGCCCAATGGGGCGCCAGCTGCAGCTCCAGCTGATGGCACAAGAGCTGCTGCACGCTCCAAACCTGGCAGCTGTCCTGCACTGTTTATCAGTTGTTTGCTTTAATCCTAGAGTGCTTTTGGGACAGTAGGAAAATGGTCACTGTGTGTAGTTTGTTCATGAGTTAGGTTTTTGCCCTTACTTGCTCAGACCTTCACATACATGAATATATCTGTCTGTGCTTGAAGTCACTTGTCGTATCAGCATCAGTGAGGTTTTCTGGGTTTCATAAAGATTGAATGCCTCTTTTGAAGTATCTAGTGGTAAAACCAATATTGAGTAGCTACCTAGTGATCCATACATAAGTGCACTGCAGTTTAGGGACTTAGGAATACTTTGACACAGCTTTTATTTTTGTGTGATATTTTATTAATAAAATTTTGCATGTCGCCGTGATCAGCTCAGTGGAATGGAGCTTTATGCCATAATTTTTACAAGCTCGTTCTGCACGCTTATTTATCCTTTCATGCTTATCGTAGAAAGAAAGGAACAGAGTATGTTTTTGCCAAACTAATGGAAAGCAGGATTAAAAATGTCTGTGCTTAGTTTTCCGTAAGCATATTTGTATTAATTTTGTATGATACATCACACTGACAACTCACCTATATATCTGTGCAAATATGTATTGTGTGTGTATATATACATATACACACACACACACACACATACGTACACACACACAAAAAGTTTTCTTAATCTGCAAAGAAAATGCGAATTACTTGCTTTGACAGGAAGTTTGGGAATTTGCCCTGTCATGGAAGATAATGATTGATAGCTCTTCTAATATTTATGTTAATACCCATTATTTTAACTGTGGGATCATTCCTACGCTGGCTTAATTATGATTTGCCTATTTCAGGGGAGTGCTAAGAAAGAGATAGCCATTAAGCCTGATGCAAATACACATCATGTAGCAATTTCAGCACACACTTGGAAGGCTTCTGTAGGAATACTGGCATTGAATTTATTCACTCTGGGTCCAGGGGCCACATGCTCACTGACATACTCAGCTGCCCAGTACATTCCCATAAAACCAGAGGTCCTTTACAGTGATGGGGAGTGGGAGTTTGGGTCAGCTGCCAGAGTCAGTGTAACTCTAGAGTCATGGTACCACCCAAGCAGGGATTCCTGCTGCTTTCTAGCCTGAAAACACGAGTTTCTGCCTCCACAGTCAGTGGCTACTGAAGTCCATCACAGAGCTGGTATTGTGTTACATGTCATGGCGTCCCACAGTAGTGGACTAACCACAGAAGGGTAATAATTACCCTGATGGTGGGCTTTAGACCTCTCTGAAGTCAGTCCTTTTTTGAGAGCATTTTTCAGTAGTTTCTGGGTTCTTCCCATGGAAGTGTGTGGAGGGTGGTGGGCAGTCAGATGAGCCTACAATAGATCACCTTAATTCCTGCTTAACTGGAAGGTGTGTCTGGATTTTTTTTTTAAATGGTTTGGTCAGCTTGCTGCATGTTCCCTGGAATCTTGGGTATATGAGCTGGGAAACATGCCAAGACACTACAACCCATGTGCAGTATTGCGCTGTTGCCGTGTAATCCAGCAGAGCACTAGAGAATGAGCAGTGCTTGGTGGGCTGTGGAAATCTTTGAGCAGAATGGGAAGCTTTTCCTAGGAAGTTGTACAAGTCTCCAACACCGTAGACTTCCTTCTGTGAGCACTGCAGCACATCCCTTTCTTGAGGCTTTGCCTGATATTGTGCAAAGTCACAGTGTACCTTTAGCTATCGTTTTCCCTGAGCTCTAAAGCGGATGAGTGAGATACGGCAGCTGCCTGCCTTTTATAATAAGGATGAGTGTGGTCCCGTCCTGCTGTGCTCAGAGACTGCTTTGGGATCCCTAGCAGCAATGGTTCAGCAGCTGTTGCAGTTATTTTCCCCTTCTTCTCGGTGTCTTGCCAGTGCAAGGGATAGAGGGATTATTGCATTCATATTTCTAGGGAAACAGATAAAGTCATAGTTAGTCATGGTTACTTTCCACATCCCTGTTCCAGTTTCCTTTGAGTACTCCCAGTGTTCTTTCTTAAGAAGCATTTGACTCCGGTAAGGATGATGCTGATGTGGCTGCAGAGACTGGCTGGCTAAAGAGCTGAAGGCAGCCGGGCTGCTTTGGGTTAACAGGAGCAGCCCTACTGCCTGCTCAGTCTTGTGTGTGCCAACTGCAGCCTTGTCACCAGTGCAGCCTTGCCCTGCCTCATAGAAGGATTATTGCATTCATATTTCTGGGGAAACAGATAAAGTCATAGTTAGTCATGGTTACTTTCCATATGCCTGTTCCAGTTTTTTGTTGTCTTTTTGCACTTTTCAGCATTGCTGCAATAGTTCCAAGATAAGTTTCTAGAAACAAAAGCTAATCAAATGCTTGCTCTTTTGAGGCACCACTTTTACAAAAAAGGCTGTGTGTATGCAGCTCTTCAATAATACTTCAATTGTTCCATGAATTGGGTTGTTTGGGTTTGAAAAAGTGATTGGCTGTGATGTTTTTTTGTTTTGCTTTGGTTTTTTTCAGGGCAGAAGATATCTCTTTGCTGGTTCAAATTCTGGTGTGGTGCAGTCTCCAGTGGCATTTTGTGACAAGTATACGACTTGTGTTGATTGTATTTTAGCGAGGGATCCTTACTGTGCTTGGAAACCTCTTGAAGCTTCCTGCATTGATATTTTTAAAGAAGATGAAATGGAAAGGTAATAGTACCCTTCGATGACCTTACAGTTACAATTAATATTTAATCAGTCTTGTCCCATACTGATAATTGGAATTTTAGAAATTGAATGTTTTCAAATACAGACTTTCCCCTATCCATTTATGTCTGCTAGTGCTGTTTAGATGACTTTTACAAGTACAAAGGGATGGGCAGACTTTAGAAAACAAGATTTGAAGTTGTAATGGTTGGACTTCCTTTTACAGGAACTGGATTCAAAACATAGGTGGAGATGCATCTTCTTGTTCTGGTGAGTCAGTCTTTGAAGCGCTCCTTCATATGTCTAGGTGGAGTGGTGAGAGAGTTCTGTTTAGTTCAGCTTTGCTTTTGTGATTATCTGGACATTCATTTACATTGTAATAGGTATGGGATTCTGCTTTGAATATTTGAGCATCTCTACAACCTGCATGTTGTCTTAAAAACTGTCTGTGTTTGTATGCATTTCAGTGTGCAGTGCACAACCCCCTGAAATGAATGGGGGCACCTCAACAGTGACTTGTGAATGAAAGCAAAACCAAAAGTACTTCTAATGCAGAGGCCTCTGTCTCTTTGATGCAGCATTTGACATTCTACTGTGAGCTTTGACAAGTGCTTGGTTATTGCTGCTAGATCAGGTTAAATTATTCTGAAAAAAAGCTGGTTTTATGGTGAAAGGGGAAGGGGGACTCAGAACATGATATAGAGCAGCTGAAGTACTTTCCATAGTGCTTTAAAGCAAGTAACCACAGGTCCTTTCTTTGTCCTGTGCGCTGCTGCCACCAGATCAAGGAGATCATAAAGTGGAGTAGAGTTACAGGAGATTTTAGCTGCAAGTGAAAAAAGCTCTTAAGAGTTTGACGTGCTCACGTTTTATTTATAATCCAGGCAAAGTGTGGACCACCATGAGAGCTTTGTTTGTTACTTTTTTTAATTAACTCACGGAATGCTATAAGTTGCAGGTGTGCCATAAGTGCAAATACCCTTTTTTTCAGAAGAGAGTTCCTAGTTCAGTTTCCTGTGGGATGCTTTGTAGTTGCTGCTTTACGTAAAATGTATTGATTGGATATAAAGTGAGACCAAATACAGTATCTTTCCCAAACAGTGACTTCTCAGGTGCACACTCAGTTGTGGATCAGTGAGGTCTCACCTTTTTCTAGAAGTGAGGCTGTCTTAGAGTTGAGGTGTCCTGTCTCTTAGTTTGTCTTGATGTTCCACGTGCAGCTTGGTATTCCACTGAGATTCTTGCATGCTGTCCACCTGGTCTTGTGAGGTGAATGCCATAATCTTCATGCTTCCAGTAAGACTGTATCACAGTCTTGTGAAGCTGTACAGATTAGAGCAAACTGGAATCATTGCTGATACTCTGCACGTTTATTTTGATGTTCCAGATAAAGTAAGAGAGAATCCCCTACAGCATACATTCAAGCATGGGAGCACAGCAGAACTCAAGTGTTCTCAAAAGTCCAATCTGGCACAGGTAGTTTGGAAGTTCAAAGATGATGTGCTGAGAGTGGAGAGTCCCAAGTACCGTCTACTGGAGAAGGCATTGCTCATCTTCAATTTATCAGAAGGAGACAGTGGTGTTTACCAGTGTTTGTCAGAAGAAAAAGTGAAAAATAAAAAATTTTCCCAAGTGCTGGCTAAGCATGTTTTGGAACTGAAAAAAATGCAGCATACTACAGTGGGCCCCACTGCAACAGCTGCACCAACAGAAGGTAATAGTGATGTGCCAAAAGTGTCAGCTGTATCAACTGAGGGGTCCGCTGCTCACATCTCGACCACTCACATGGTACCAGTAACCACAGCAAGGATATTAACAAAGCCCATTGGCCCTGTCCTAACAAGTGTAGCCTCCAACGCAGAGCTCTTCAATTCAATTCCTGATGCAGTCCCGGAAAAGACAATGTTCCTCAAGTCAAATGATAACTTCCTGTTGATGTTCCTCTTCCTCTTCTTTTTCATTCTCTTTTTGTGCCTGCTCTCCTACAACTGTTACAAAGGCTATTTGCCAGGGCAGTGCTTGAAATTTCGCTCTGTGATGCTGCTTGGTAAGAAGAAAACGAAGTCAGATTTTTCTGATTGCGAGCAAAGCGTGAAAGAGACGCTGGTGGAGCAGGGCAGTGTCAGCCACCAGAGCGGGGAGCAGCCCAAGCCTGCACACGACACCGGCTACGAGACGGAGCCCGACTGCGGGAACAGCCAGCTGCAGGCCGGGGACTCGCAGGCGTCCCGCGAGGCCAGGGACAAGCCCTTCGACGTCAAGTGCGAGCTCAAGTACGCCGACTCGGACGCCGAGGGGGACTGAAGGGGCCCGTGGTCCCTCTCAGTGGCGGAAGTGAGCTGTGCTCCTGCGGCTGGCTATTTGAGCACGGAGAGCCCGGGTGTGACAGCTGAGCCATAGCAGGGGTTACATGCTTAAGCTGTACAGCAAGCCAATTTTCGTTCCGATCTCAACAGATTAGAGAAGTGGTGTACTTGTCTGGAGACCATAGCATCTTGTGTTGTACTGTATTTTCTTCTGTTTTTTTCAAATGGCCAGTTTCAGATCACCACGTGTTTATTCCCAGTTTTCACCCCCACTGAGCACTTTGCTCTAGTGAAGCTACTTGCTTGTTCTTTGGCCATATTCTTCAATAGAGTAAAAGTAACTTTATGATTCAGTTGGCTTTAAAAAGTACTTCAGTCTTCACATATTTTTAGTTGCCATTAAAAAAAGATCTAGTTTCATTTTAATTCCAAATTGGAAATTGAGTTTAGTTTATCAGATTGGTAAATTATAGACTTTTGTCCAGATTGGGACATTTTTTTTTCTTTGCTTCTAGTGATTGGTTTTAGTTTTATGCTTTGTGTTTTGGCACACTAGGTCTCTTTAGTTGGTTAAAGTTAATTTTTTTAACTGCTCTACAAGTATCTTAGATTTTAAGGTATAATGGGGATAGCATTGCCTTGATTTGTGTAAGACTCAGGGATAATGTTGTTTAAAGGCTCTTTTCTTTGCTGCTTTCTAGAAATGTAGGTACAACAATATCAGTACAAAACATGGAGTAAGTGGGGAATGGGGAAGGAGGAAACAAATGCTTTTCTTTTTTTTTTTTTCCTCCCCCCCACCAGCCAGCCAGCTGGACATAGTCACATTTTGTTTTTTACACAAAACTGGATTTTTTTTTTTTATCCTTTAGTTTATAGAATAGTACAGGCAAGCAACTGTCAGTTAGCAGTGACAAGGAAGTTTCTTGTATTGTGGAAGCAAAAGAGGAATCAAGAAGAATTATCTCCAACAATTCAGCTAGTGACTTGCTGGAATGGACTGTTAGGACACAGCCTGATGAGAAAACGTTGCTGATTTTTTTCTTCTTTTCAGATTCAGAACTAACTCAGCTTCTTTTTGTGACAAATATTTGCAGCGTCACCCTTTCTGGATGATACCTTCACTCTCCTATGCAACTGGAGACTGAAACTGGAGCTGCTTAAACAATCAGTCCTTTGAACTGTTTATGTGAATCATGCCTGCTAACGTGAAAGTGTGCATTTGTTCTCAGCCTGGTTCACAGCAGCACTGTTTGTCTGTAAAAGCTTTTTATGTGTGCAGTACAGTCCTGAAGAATTGTTCCTCTCACTGCTTCGTTCTGTAAATATTGCTAGAAGTAGAATACATTTTAACAGTAAATAGCAGTATGCCTGGGCTGCTTTTCTGTGTTGAACCTTCATGCAAACATAATTTAGACCATCTTAGTGTAAACAGTTTATATTTTATAAGATTCAGTTTGGTTTTATTTTTCTATTTTTAATTATGTACATATAACAGAATAAATATTAAAATAAATTGTATTACATCTTGGCTTTTCTGAAATGTGACACAATGACACAGTGCTTTCCATTTGGCAAGCACTAATGTTCCTTGTGATTTCTTTGTGGGGGAATGTAAAAAGTTTGTAATTAATTTGAAGCAGCCTCTCAGCTTCAACTGAATGGGTTATAACCCAGGGTGGGGAGGTGGGAAGGATGGGAAAAAAACAACATGGGAGAAGGAGGAAAGTGCTCTTCTCTAGGGGCCTAGGGACACTTCGTCTTACTACCTTTCTAAAACTCATTTGTGTTTTTGCATTATTTCTTCATTGTGTGATGTATTTCTTGCAACTTCTTTCCTTAGTACCCTTTTACTTTCTTTTCTGTCCTCTTCTGTCACACAGCCTCATCTCCTCTATCTTTCCCTCCTACTGGTACCTCCTTTTTGTCCTGTGTGGGAAGTGATTCACCTCCTTCACCCACCAGTACCCAGCCTGATGTTTGGTCTAGCAAAGACCCCGTAAAGGTCATGTTGTTGCCACCTTTCCTAAGTGACCAGGCACAGCATGTTAGTGTCCGGGGACCCTTCCACCTCTTCTGCCAAGCCACAGGTAAGTTGGAGGACCCCTGTATGAGCCAGCACTTTCTGCATTAAAGGTTTAGCTGTGTCACCATGTATTGTATACATGTCACTTCTGTGATGTGGTGTGGGGGAAACAAGAACAAAGACAGTGTCAGGATACCAGCCTGCTCTTAGCAGGAATAGGTCACTGCGAGTGCTGTACTGTGTAATGGAGGTGCTGATTCAGCAATCCATTTTACTGTGTTGAGCATCAGTTAATTTTATTAGGCTCACTTGCACGCTGAAGGAATTCAGTGAATCAGGATTGCATGTGGATGTTTAGCAGGCAGATATTTTCATTGTCAGTGTGTATGCAGTTTAAAAAATACACTTTTGTTGAATTTGAACTTAGCATGTTTTGTGGACCAGGTCAGTCATTCCTTTTTCCATCTTACTTCAAGTGGTGAAGTACATACAGTAATAACTTCCATTTTATAGCAGATATATTATCTGAGGTGTACAGGAGGACAGAGCTATTTTTTTCACAGCAATTCAGCTTTTCCAGTTTTTGTTTGGATTGTTACAAATTACAATTTGTAATTGCTGGTTTAAACTAAGTATGAGTTAATGGATCAAAACAGGTCTTCATATGTAATCTTATTCTTTAAGAAAGTATATAGATTGAAAAAAAAACTAGTATTGTTCCATATTGGCATCTCTGTTAGTGTTACGTGGAAGCGTATCAAAATGCATAAGTCTTTATTAGCGTAGCTCTTAACAAAGGCACTATTCGTATTTCCATGGCTAAAAGTAACAACAGTGGGATAAAGGTTCTTTCATAGACTAGAATCATTCCAATTGGAAAGCACTTTTCAGCAGTAATTAGTTCACTTTTGCAATAGACAATTCAGAAACTTGGTAGTCCACTATGAAAAAAAAGTTATTATAGCGCAGAAGATTTAAACACTTTGATAATTGTGCTACAGACCTAGACTTCATTTTAGAATTACTTTTTTTCATCCAGCAGTGCCCATCTTAACATGATGCTGATGCTGCTCTTAAAAATTGTCAGTAATTGTATTTGCCTTGGTAATGAATTTAAGAAGGCACAGTGTCCTAAAGTCAGCGTGTAGACTCCATTCCTCAGGAGGTGTAGGGGTGGATAGTGGAAGAAACTCTTTAAAACCACCTGAAATCCAAGGGATGCAGTAATGGCACGGGTGGGGGCTAAGGGGGACCCAGCTATGGAAATACGTGCACATACTGGTGCAAATACGTGCATCTTTCTGGGTCCTGCATGTGAGGATATATGAATTCATCTTGGGTGGGGGGTGGCTAAGCAATTGCTTTTGCAAGGAAGGTTTGTTTGGATTTGTTCAAATTTGTTCAGTGTCGGTTGATATTTCTTTATATCAACATAGGTTTAGTGGAACTTGATTTCTCTCATCTATGGATATAAGGTAAAATGTGTTTGCAAGGAGCAAAAGGGTTAAATAAGACTGGCAGAGAGTTAAATGTTGTGCCTGGTTGTCTGCAGAAGAGGATATGGCATCAGTAAATGTATGATGTAATTACGTAGATTGCCACATCATCCAGTAAAAACCTCAAAGCTTATTTTTAATTAAGTTTCAAACTTAATTGTTATTTTATCAGAATTGCTGAATCTCTTCCTTTTTTAATTGTAAATATCTGTTTCAAGCTGTCTGGAAACTCAGCAGGAGTTGGTGAGTTCTTTTGCTCATCTCTTACTCATCCCACATGTTTCAACCTGAAAGCTTGCCTAAGGATAAGACTTTACAACTTTGTAACTGGCTCATTTCCATAAGGTGAAGTTAAGTGAATACAGCACAAATAGCACTTGTGGCAAACTGCTACATTTTTTCTGAAAAATAAGTTTTTTCAAGCATAGAACACTGCTGCTCTTCTGGAAAATGGAGGAGTAAATCTCCCTTGGCAAATTTTCTCCTGGTTTGTCTCTATTCCCCCAGAGAGTCTCACATTTCTCCAGAGATCTATCTGACGTATGTGCATGGGAAAACATAAGGTTTCCTGTGTACTTTCTCTAATACAAATTTTCTCTCCCATTACAGAATTTTAAAAACTTTTAGAGGCAGTTCAGGCAAGTTTCAAATAAATTGAACAAAATACTGCACCATCTGATGCACGTGAGAGAACAGTGAGTTGGTGATGCACACACCTGCTGTATAATTTCTCTGGTGTGCTCTGTTGAAATTAGGTATACTAGGAACAGGTTTTTTCCCAGAGTTTTGGTTCTGCTCAAAGATGTTTTACTGGCACCTGCTCCCCCAGCTTTAGAGTAGTATCTCCATGTCCATAATTTCACAGACAAAACTAAAATATGGTGAATGTGTTGTGCAATAGTTCAAATGCTTTTATAATGAAATGCTGCAAAACACTGTGCTTCACCTGCAGATCAAGTCTCTCTGTGTCCATGGTGTCAAGATGACTCCCTTAATTTATCTGTAGCTGGAGATTATACATACTGGATTATTTTCATTTTTGGTAAAAAAAAACCCCAGTAGTGTGGACACAAAAGTTCTGTGAACTTGGAAATACACTTTTGAGGAGTTACTATTTCATGGAGATACTGAGATGGTAGCATGTACAATGCCTCTTCCCTGTGGTTATCCTATTTTAGAAGGAGTACAAGTTTCCCACATCTGTGGAAGATCCATAACTTGGAAGAATCACAATTTTAAGTAGTTCACTAGAAATTCCTCTTTGGTTGGACCCTGAAGTTGCACTGAAAAACATGCAAAAGGGTGGAGAATTTTTTTTTTCCGTAAGAGGAGGAGGTCACCTGTCAGAGACTGACTTACCATGGAAATGAGTAATTCATTCTTGGGTGAGGTTTTTTTGCATCATTTGCATGATTGCATCAGCCATGGTGCCCTGGGGTGGTCTGGTCTGGTGCAGAGCTCAGTCTGGAGAGGCGTGGAGGTGTGCATCAGCCCAAGCAGAACGAGCCTGCCTAGGAATGTTCTCTGTGCTGGACAAAGTGTTCGTCCGGTGTGACAAATGACAGCATTTAAATCACAGCATATCAGTATCTCACAACTGACTTTATTTGGGTTGTTACTTTTCTGTTCTTACAAGAACACCAATATCAAATAGCAATTTTTCATATGCTTGTGTTTTATAACCAGTTGAAGTTGGTAAGTGGCTCTTAATTACAGCTGTGGAGAGAAACAATGTTACTTTTTGAAATGTGAGAATGGTTTAATTGATGGCTTTGAAAGGAAAAGCTCTGCATCTTCCAGGACAAATCAATGCACTGCACAGATATTTCAACACTGTAGAAAATGTTCAAATTTTTATGCACTATATATTGAGATTTAAACAGTGGTGCTTTCCTGAAGCAATACCCATGACTTTAATCTGTATGCTTAATAAGGGCCTGGTTTACCTTCCTGTGGGTAAGTTTGCACCTTGTTAAGCAATTTCATATCCCACTTTATGAATTGTCTTCTCAATAGACCTTGGGTGTTTTATCACATGCTATTTGACTTAATTTTACTGTATTTGGCTAGTTATCGATTTGATTTTGTAATTTTGTGGTTTTGTACCTCTTTTTTTCAAGTGCTTAACAGCACCATGGCACTGTGTGCAGATCTCTTGACATGCCACCTGTTTATTATTGTGTGGGATGCATTTGGAAGATAAGTTGAAAAATTAAGATTGTTCCTTTAATATATAACAGAAAAGGACTTGGAAGTTTTATAAAATTGGGTAGATATTGGAGATCTATTTTGCATAAAACTCACAGACATTAAAGATACCTTTGTTACTTCAGATTGTGATATTTTAGGAGTGTAGTTTTCTTACTACAATGCTGGCATTTCTTTTTTCAGAGATGGGGTGCTGAGACCCTCATAGCTAAGTCTGCATGCAAAACCAACAGCATTAAACACCTTTGTAAGTGCTGTGGTTACCTGAGCTCTGATGTGAGCTTTATAGTGACTTCTGTAATAAAATTGAAAATTAATTTTTGTTAGTTACATGGATGATGCATTCTTAAATTCTGGCACCAGCAGCAGATTTTGAAACATTTCTGTAAAAATTTTCTTTGCTGTGCAGTTTTATGTGGAAAGACTGTGGTCAGGATATGAAATAGGTGGAAAGGGGTGCAACAAGAATGCCTTTTTTTTTTAATTATTATTATTTTTTTTGTTGTTTGGTTGTTTTAACTTTATATTAGTTTTCCAGTAAAGACAAGAATTTCTTAAGTTCAGTGTAAAAATAATTTAAGCATAAGGCAAATTAAAAAGCATCAGGCATCAAATTTAAAAAGGGGAGAGCAAGAAAAAGAAGTAGAACCAAAAGTGTTTTATTTTTTCCTCAGAAGATTTTGTTAATTTATTGTTTTCCTACATTTCACAGCGTGCAGCTGACTGCGGAATGAGTAATAAGGTTTTTCCTGCGGAATGAGTAATAAGGTGCAGTTGGGAAACCTCTTGTGTGGCTTCTGGTAGTTTATAAATGATTAAAACATAAACTCCCCAGAGTACCTTGGGAGATTCGGTCCACGTAGGACGAGCAGCTGCAGCGTGCAGTAGTTACTGCTGTTGTAATGTGCGTAGAGCACTTGCGGCTGCACATCTGCTGCAGTGTGTCCTGTGCACTCCAGTTGGTGTTTTGTGCACTCACCACTCAGTCTTCCATCTCGTGTCAGCCCAGGGCTTGGGGAAATAAACCCTTTGCACGGTTTTCAGAGCTTTCCACTGGTAAAAAACCCAGTTTTTACCCTCACACAGTTTAAATAAGCCACCCTTTTAAGAGAGCAACTTGTCAAAAATTCTGTTGAGGCCAAGGGAAGGAGCTTGCACCTCTGTGCAGGAGTACCTCTGTGAAGCAGCAGCTTTGCTGTTCAGTTGCCTAGTTCAGCTTTTCAGCTTGCTTGGGGATTGGGTGCTGCATGGGCTGTCAGCAGAGACAAACTGCTTGGGTCACAACATGGGCAATATTCTCCGTTTGAATTTAATGTACGCAATTTTGGGAGGCTGTGGGGGAGCAGAATCCACACCAGCTTTTGTAGTGTGACTAGGTACATATAAAAGGAGAAGCTTGCTTCACACTGGGGACTTTGAGATCCAAATGCCTTTTGGGATGTCTTCTTTCAGGGGGGAGAGGGATTCACTTCACAGGGATTCACTGTGTATTTTCTTCCCTGTACCATTTGCTTGCAGAAGTTTACCTTACTTCCCAGTCTAGACTTTCTTTTTTGCAGTTCAGCATAAATATTTCAATTTTTATCCTTGCTAATGTGTAACTTCATTCAGTAAGGTCTCAGCTTGAAGCAGTACCCTGGTAATAACTGCTACACTCTGGCCAGGATTGAGCAGCTGTATTTCCCAGCCCTGCCTAGTGAGATGTGACGGGTTTGGGCTGGTGCTGGAATCTGGTCCATAACCACAATTTTACGCTGTTTTCCTCAGAACATCTTGTTACCCTCTGCCAGCCTGGACTGCAGCCTGACTACCCATACACTTGTTTTTCTTCCCCATGAGAGCTACAGCCTGTAGACTTGTAATTAATAATCCGTTGGTGTGGTGGCTGATAAACTGAGTACTAATTTAGACCAAAGCTGTCATCTTTTTTTAACTATTTCAGCAGAAACTGCTATCAGAACTGTCTCGGTATATTGTGTGCCTTGTCCCCACAGTGGAGATGAAAATCTCATTTCCATCTCTTCAGTCATTTTCCTGCTGGATCTACCTGTCATACAAGCAAAAGCAGTAGTTTGTGTTCTCTGGAGAATAGAAGTGATTTTTGGAGAGCATGTTACTCCTTAAAATATGTTCTTCAATTTTCTTCACTTTATTTTAAAACTTATCGTAGTAGCTTTGTTAGCTGATAGGATGGCAGAAAATAATTAGGCAAACACAAAACACCAGGGGAAGTTTAGGCTGGACATCAGGAAAAAGTTCTTCTTCACAGAAAGAGTGATTGGGCATTGGAAAGGGCTGCCCAGGGAGGCAGTGGAGTCACCATCCCTGGAAGTGTTTAAGGAAAGACTGGATGTGGCACTTAGTGCTCTAGTTGATAAGGTGATGTTAGGTTATAGGTTGGACTTGAGGATCTCTGTCTTTCCCAACCTAGTAGTGAATTTTGTGATACTGTGAAAGTGGAACCTAATTTTTAAATTTTTTTTTATTTTGTGACAGTCCCTGGTTCTAGCTTACTAGTGCTTCATCAGATTTTTTTTTTTACAGACAATTGTCCAGGTTCCAATTGCAAAACCTTTTTCTGGACACTCTCAAAGAGCATCTGAATAAATGCATGAACAGTTACAAATTGCATTTTTACCTAATGGGCCAGTCAGCCATTTTCCCAACGTGCTTTTAAATTCCACTCTGAGAAGACAGATGCTGTGTCCTGCTTGCACCTGGGTGTGCTGTGCATCACCTCCAGTGACTGGCTGCTGCTTCCAGCTCTTATTACATGGTTCATGTTCTGCAGGAAGCACTTCCTGCTTTTCATCTGCCCTTATAAGGCTGCATCAGCTTGTGGTGTTGATGTTACACAAAGGGATGGGTAATTTAATGAAGCACCAGGTGTCTGAAGGGCCTTATGCATTCTTCAGTATGAAATACTTGGTATTGGAAGTAATATTCTTTGGCATTTCAGAGAGGTCTGTTTTCTTGACTTTTTATTGGCTTTTTTTCCATTGCTGTCAAGCCTGTCTTCTAGAATTAATTGCCGTGACTTAACAATCGAACACCAACCAACGAAACTACCAAAAAATGCACCCCAGTTACAGGGGGTACAGGCTATGTAACTTGCACTCTATTTTCACAAAACTGCAAATATGCTTGTCTCAATTTCAAGATTTCCCTCCCCTCCCCCCCCCCGCCGCTAACTTTTCCAGTCAGCTGCCCTCTTCATTTCATACTGATTTATTATTTTGGTATCTTATCAGCAGCAATGACTCAGACTCCTACAACTGAGGAAACTGTAACCAGCCCTGAATCTTTCATTCACATACTGAGTAGTGCTGGTGGTAATGTTTAATATTAATGATTGACTGACCTCTTCCTGGGCTAACTTTGATGTCTGATTTAAAAGAAAACCTTCCTGCATCCAGATTATAGTGCCTTTTAAAAACTTAATCCCTGCTCCAGATGAGAGCTTCCTGTATGATCTTGCTTTTTAGAAATCTGGGATGTTTGCTTCAGTAGAATTCAGCAAAGCCACAAGCTTGATAACAAGCATTAAATCCAGATGCCGTTCTTAATCTCATGCACGTGGTGAGCTTTGAAAGAGGTTTTGATGTGTATAGGATTATACAAGGGAAGTTTTCTGTAAACTTGAACTTCCCAGCCCTGTGTATAGCCTCTGGTAGCAGTTGTCTAGATCATAGGAATTTGTATAAAAGACTTTTTGTTACCCTGGTAGAATTTCTCTCTGGGATACCTGTTGGTTATCTTCACTGGATTTCAGTTTGCTGTCAATTTGCAGAAATTATTAGCTGGAGTGTAGGTTTTCTGATGGCTCCTGCTTTTGTACTAACTCCCCTGTCTTGGAAGTGTTTTCATGAACATAGGGAAGTCTTATTCAATGCTACCCTTCAAGAACTGGGTTAGAAATGAGGCAGACCTTGTGCTGAACTACCACCAGTGGTAGCACTGCTCAGCTTCGCTGGGCTGCATTTGAAATGTCTCCACAGCGCTCGGCACATGGCAGCGCTTGGCACGAGGAGCCAGCTTGGCCAGTGCTCACTCTTGCTGCCCCTGCCTTGCGTCACTGAGCTCTACTTAATCCATAATCTGCTTCTTTTAAATTGGTGTTTCCAAACTGTCTTGAAAACCATATGTCTATTAGGATGTGATGCATATATGGCAAATGATTAATTTGTTCCAGCTTAGCAGGGCGCATCCGCATGCTGCTCTGAATCTGTTGTGTATGCTTTAGTTCTTTAAGTCTGGTTTTATTTACTTAATTCTTTTAACCTTAGGTCACATTTACACCAATAACCCAGTGAATGCAGTCGGACTGTGGGTAGAAGATTACAAGCAGTTGCAGTGGTTTGAGTTTTTATGCTAACAATGGTGGTTGAATTTTTTGTCTCATGGAAAATATTGAGAAAAAGTCAGCAGGGTATTAAATATGCAGTTTTTGTAACCCAGCCTGATTTGACACATGACATGTGACGTGTGTCAGAGAACCCATTGTGCTGGCAGAAACTACCTGGGCCATCACTGCTCTGGCCATTACTGCCTGGGCATTATCATTTCATTCAAACTACTGAAAACAAAGAAAATGAAATCCATGTGGGAAGGATGCAAACACTTCCACAGACACTGGAAATTTTGAAGGCCTTATGCAAAGAAACGGGTAGTTCAGATAATACCACAAAGTTTCTTGTATTTTTGCTTGATAACTGTTAATTCCTCTCCTGAAATCATCAGGGTGGTGAAGTTGATTTTATTTAATCATGTGTAACTAGTGTAGTTTATTGAAGCAATGTTTTTGAACTATTTGAAATATATTTCACGGCTGCTTAGACATAATTACTTATGTACCTATCCTGGTGTGCTGTTTAATTCTCTGCTTGAGTATTATGTTTTAATAAAATTACTTTCTTAAAATCTTTCAAGCATTCCTAACATGGATGGCAAAGTAAGTAGATCAGGTCAGAAACTTGTATTTTAAAGGTTGCACTAGACATGTAAATAATTTGTATTATAGTGATGGTAAAAAAAAAGCAGAGTATATGTTTTTATTATTTTCCTTTATCTTCAAAAATTATTTCCCTAACCATTACATTGGAGTCTGAATTTCTCACCATAGAGTTGCAGAAAATTTGCATTTAACAAATGTGATTCAAAATTTTTGCAGATGAAACTGTGTCACAGTGTATTTTTTTGTATTGATCCATCCTGAAAGTGAAATCAAAATAGAGAAGGTAATTGCCTGAAAATTGGAAACAAGCTGCACTGAAACAGGATCAGGAAAACCCTGAGTATGGCTTGCATCTAAATTTTGCTGTCAACCGGTGTAAGTGGGGATGAGTGTGTATCTCCGGGGATTTCCAGTGCTTCTGACTGCCCGGGAAAACAACAGAAGGGTAAAATTGCCTAGTTGCACTTCATAAGGGGCCAATCTGAATGAACACAGCTTGCAAAGTTTCATGTATAAGGAAATTGCTGCATTTTAATCTCTTGGTGAAATGTGAATGTAAGCTCAAATTTTGGCAGTTTTCCAGCACAATTGGGATCTTCAGCACTAGAAAATAGAGCAGGTTCTCTGGTGTGAATAGTACATTTGAAGTAAGTTTAGGGAAGTGTCCTGCACTAAACATGCTGCTTCCTTGCATGGCTCTAAAATGACACTTAGCAATTTTGATTTTTTTGCTGTGCTTGCACTTACCATTCCTCCCTTTTGTCCAAATTCCAACTTCAGCTTTAGGTTACTGAATAATTTGTCCCTGGTTCCAGACTTCCCATGAACTTAGTGACATGTAACCTTTCTGCTGTTAACTGCAGAATGAGTACAATCATCCATGAAACACCTTTGAGGGGAAAGAAAAAAAAAAAAAAGGGGGCATATGCTAGACCAGCTGTTTCAGTCTGGTGTATGCCTGCCCTTTCCACTTTGTTCGAGCTGCTGTCAGCCCTTCAGACTGTGCCACTTCCCTCAGAGAAACTCTGCCATGCTTTAACTGGATCACGTCCTCTATCATTCACACTTACCCTTACTGCTAATCTATGTGTCCATATTTGTGGGAGATTTGGAAATAAAACATAGGAGTTAAGAATTTGCCATGATCTCCTTTTTACACAATGTAAAAATGTCTACTATGTACAAATATGTCATATGTACACAAATGTAAAAACTAATTGGTTATTTTTTCTGCTTTATCTAAAATCTTTAGATAAAATGATTAATTTTAGATAATAAATTATTAATTTTAGATAATCTAAAATGGTTATCTAAAACTTAATGACAGAATTGTATTTTTCTAGGGAAAAAAATGCCACATCAACTTGCAATATGAAGTGCTCACAGTAAAAGCCGTAGTAGGCTCTGTCAAGACATATTTGCAGCCATAGTTAATTTTCTTTTTACCCCAAATTTCTCTTCACATCTTCTCTTGCTAAGGCTAGTCTGAATCCTAGCCCAGAGGGAGAAATAGTCATGGTTTAAACATCAGAATTACCAAGGTCTTCGCTTGGCCCAGATGTCTGTATTGTAAATGGAAAGGTTCTGATGCTGCCAAGTGCACTTCAGCCAACCTTGCTAGCTAGTTTTCTGGGAACAGCTGTTCTGTCCTCCAGGCTACTGTCAATCTAATTTATTCAAATGTTGCCCTTGCAGGTTAAGACAAATAATAGTAACAAACCTAAAAAATTACATTGCCCTTTGTTGTTGATCCAAGATTCTTTCAAGTTCTGTCTTGCTTAAGTGCCTGCTGTGACTACTGGTTCTGTGCTTTTTCCAATTCTTCCTCTTTCATTACTAGTTCCAGCATCTTTGGCGCACTGAGTTCTTGAACTTTTCCCCTCCTGGCCTTTTTTTCAGCCCCTGCGAGGCGTGTCTCAGGTGGTTTCAGCTTTGTACCAGGACCTAGGTTGGGCAGCAGTAGGCAGTGTGTCCTGGTGCTACAGGAATTCGCACAGGCAGATGGTGCTGGTGTTCATCACTGGCTCTTATCATGTGTGCTGACTTCCCCCTTGTGAGAATCCACAGATTCCTCAATACAAACCCACAGCTTTGGCTTGAACCTAAATTTCCCGTGCCAGCTCCTCTTAATCCCAGGTTTTTGGTACCCAGAATTTCAGCTGAAGAAACCTAAGAAGCATTTCAATCAACTATTTGTGTTTTTAAGCCTGATCTTGACGTGCTGGGGTTTGTTTTCTTTTCAAAGGCTCATCTTCTGTTTTCTTACAGAATAACCTGACATTTTTACAGGTCCGGATAACTCCTACTTTGTCTGGAGGAAGAATGGACAAAAGATGAAGGCATGCACCGTGGAACAATCTCACATGCTGCTTGATGGCAGAGTGCACGTTCTCAGCTGGGTGAAAGATTCAGTATCAGAAAACACAGAATACAGATGTTCATTCATCTCAAAATTTGGGAACACAACGTCAGAAGTGCTGATCACAGTGGAGGATAAAGGTAGGCTTGTTTCAAGAGTATGCCATGTTTGGCCTGACCCTGATATGGGTAAAGCTCTGCAATATTCACCCAGAAAATGTGCATCTCTAAAGATGGTAATTTTGCCTACTCTATTAGTATGGACTTCATTTATGGAAAGGTTTTAGAGGCATAAAAACTCCTTCCTCTACCCCCTCTCTCAAAGGACTAATGTAAATTAGCAGTTAAGATCTAGAAATTGAACCAAAACCTGGTAAACTAATTAAAAAAACATGAAAATCAGATGACTAATGAAGAGCTACAAATAAGCACTGTGATGGAATTCTGCAGGGTAATGTAGAAAAAAATCTTTAATTTACAAGGACTTAGGGAAGTCAGATGGACAGACACCCCCTCTGTGCTGGATTTTAAAAATTGCATGATTCATAAAGCACTTATGGTTTGGATTGGGCAAGGTCAGTTCCCTCTGCTCCATTTGGACACTAACTGGGCAGGAGGGCAGTTAGGTAGCTTCAGCAGCTGCAGGATTTTGGGGTGTCCAGACTGTCTGCTGCAATTAGCTCTTGAGACCTTACCCAGGTGTAAAGAAGGTCTGAATAGTCTTTAAAAAGACAGCAGGGGCAATGAATATGATACAGCAGGGACTTTCTTGGCAAGATAAAGGAAAAATTAAGAAGTTGGTTAATACCAAATGAGTCTGTCAAGGAAGGCTCAATGCTTCTTTTTTCAATGACAGAGAAAAGCCATGCAATCACTCAAGTTACTTTGAAGTCTGTCTCAGAAGCAGAATTAAGAGCATCTCAGCCAAACCAGTGTGAATGTAAAACAGACAGAGGGGCTCTCACTGTGCTCTAAAAATATATGACTGTTGCTGCTGTCCCAAAAGATAAACAGAAAATATGTCACCATCAGTCTTACATTCTGCAAAAAAACCTGGCAAATAGACCAAGATGCAGTCACATAGCCCTTTTTAAATTATCAATGTAAGGAACTATAAGGAACTCTTGAGTGAAATGACATGGTGTCTATAGATGGCCAGAGTATCAGACCCAGCCAACGTGGGTTCAGGAGGGGTAGGTCGTGTTTGACTGACCTGGTCTCCTTTTATGGCCAGGTGACCTGCCTGGTGGGTGCAGGAAAGGCTGTGGATGTTGTGTACCTGGATTTCAGCAAGGCCTTTGACACTGTCTCCTGCAGCACACTCCTGGAAAAGCTGGCAGCCCACGGCTTGGACAGGAGCACTCTGTGCTGGGTTAGGAACTGGCTGGATGGCTGGGCCCAGAGTGGTGGTGAACGGTGCTGCATCCAGCTGGCAGCCAGTCACCAGTGGTGTCCCTCAGGGCTCTGTGCTGGGGCCAGTTCTGTTCGATGTTTTTATTGATGACATAGATGAGGGTGTTGAGTCTTTCATTAACAAATTTATGGATGATACCAAGTTAGGGGAGAGTGTTGATTTGTTGGAGGGTAGGAGGGCTCTGCAGAGGGGCATGGACAGGCTGGATTGATGGGCCAAATCCAGCAATATGACGCCCAACAAGACCAAGTTCTGGGCCTTGGATCAAGTCCAAGTGTGGTGGCCATACTTTGGCCACAATAATCCCTTGCGTGCTACAGGCTGGGATGAGAGTGGCTGGACAGTGGCCAGGAAGAAAGGGAGCTGGGAGTGCTGGTGACAGCTGTGTCCAGGTGGCCAAGAAGGCCAGGGGCATCCTGGCCTGGGTCAGCAACAGTGTGGCCAGCAGGACAGGGCAGTGATGGTACCTGGTACTCGGCACTGGTGAGGCCACACCTTGGGTTCTGTGTCTGGTTCTGGGCCCCTCAGTTTAGGAAGATGAGGGAGTGTGAGGTTGAGATGCTTGGAGCATGTCCAGAACAAGGCTGGTGAAGGGTCTGGAGCACAAGTCCTGCCAGTAATGGCTGAGGGTGCTGGGACTGTTTAGCCTGGAAAAAAAGGAAGCTCAGGGGAAACCTCATCACTCTCTTAGAACCACCTGAAAGGAGTGTGTAGCCAGGTGAGAGGTCAGTCTCTTCTCCCAGGACAAGAGGACACAAGAGGAATTTCTTCACAGAAAGGATAATTAAACATTGGAATAGGCTGCCCAGGGAAGTGGTGAAGTCACTGTCCCTGGAGGTGTTTAAGGGAAGACTGGATGTGGCACTGGGTGCCGTGGTCTGGTTGACAGTGTAGTGTTGGATCATAGGTTAGATATGATGATCTCGGAGCTCTTTCCCTGATTGATTCTGCGGTCCTGTGACTACTGAAATATGGGGAATACTAACCGGACATGTCCATCATGTTAACTGGTCCTCTCCAACATGTCACTCTTCTCCCCAGGCTTATGACCTACCTGAAGCACTCCTGTGCTTGTTAGATGGGTTTGAACTATTAATTTGTATGTCCTACCTTCCAGATCTCAAATCACAGATAACGGCACTAAACCTGTTTACTCTGGAGGCTATTAAGTTTGCTGCACAGTGTAAGAGACATAACCATTCCAACAAAACTTACTGCCAAATAACATGAAAGGATGTAGAGCAAAATGAAGGATGGGGGTTCCTTCTAGCCTCCTTCCTGCAGGACAGGCAGTCCTGAATTTGATCAGGTACTGACTTCTGCCATTATACGGTTATGCAATCATCCCATATCCATTCTCAGATAGTACTGGTCAGGATGCATGGACCAAAGAATTTGATACCTGGAGAAGTGCCATCAGTGAACACGACAAGATGATGCAAAACTGGAGGAAAACATGGGTAAGACTTTTATAGATTGCCTCCTAGACTTCTGCAACTGCATGTATTTATATAACAAAACGATCAGTGTTCCTGTACATGTCATCATTCCTTCCACTCAGCAGTGAAGTCTGTGTTGACAATTCATTGCAGTTGTGTCAGCTTATTCCTTCAGTCCACTAACCAAGTGCTCATCAGTCAGCAGTTCTGTTCCTGCCCAAAACACTACCTCTGTGTATAGTGAATGGAGTAGATAAATTCATCACATATGTAGACTAACTGGATTGCAGAGACTACTGGGCTTCATAAATGGTATTGTCTATAAAAGCTGACCTTTTTTTCTTTTTTTTTTAAAAAAAAGAAGTCCATACTCATCTCTTAATATTTTTCTCCAACAGCTATAAGATCACTTTTGAAAACCTTAGATACTATGTTCTTGTTATCTGTGGAACAGTTAGTATAGGCAACCCTCAGCCCCATTTTCATTTTTAGAGTGGTATTAACACATCATTCTAAAATTTTTCTTCAGGAGACCTGCAACAAGAGAAACAGCCTCTAATGGACAAAGGAATTAACAGGCTAGAAGGAGAAACGTATGCAAGTTAAGAGTAGCTGTTACTCTTCTTATTATAGCATTTGGAGATATCTTTTCAAGCATTAGTGCTGACATTAAAACTGATATTCAGGAGAATCACCTCAAGCGTGAAGTGGAAGGGGATATTCTTACTGCACCAAAGCTAAGTTACATGGTACAAGAGAGGCCACCCGTCCCATGCTGCAACTATCTCTGGTTTTCTGATGTCAGCTATTTCAGCTTAATAAAGAACAAAAGTAGTCTCAGCAAGATTTGTGCTGTTCAAAGAATGTAGTATGATGTTTTCTGTTTTTAGTTCATTAAGCCAACCAGATAATTTTGGGCTTGAGGATCTTGGCATAAGATTTAGAAATTAGGACGTGGATCACATTTATTTAAAGGCATTTAAACTTGTACACTTATTTTTCTTTTACTGTGTTTACCCTTATGTTGCCAGTGTTTTGAAGAGCATTCCTTTCTAGTGTCAGCAAGCTCATTTGTTCAAACATATTTCCTTTGGTAATTGTGCTGGGTTTTAGTTAATTTTCTTCACAATGACTGGTATGGGGCTGTTTTGGATTTGTGCTGAACACAGGGTTGATAATGGAGAGATGTTTTTGTTATTGCTGAGCAGGGCTTACACAGAGCCAAAGCCTTTTCTACTTTCTGCACTGCCATGATGGGAAAGAAGCTGGGGATGCATGGGAGGTTGGGAGGAGACACAGCCAGGACAGGTGACCCAGACTGACCAAGGGGATATTCCAGACCATATGGCATCATACTCAGTACATAAAGTCAGGGGGGCATGTATGGAGTGATGTCATTTGTCTTCCCAAGTAACCATTACGTGTGATGGGCCCTGCTCTCCTGAACACCTGCCTGCCCATGGGAAGCACTGAATGAATTCTTTGTTTTGCTTTGCCTGTGTGCATGTTTTTGCTTTTCCTAGTCAATTGTCATCATTTCAACCCACGTTTTTTTGGCTTTTACCCTTCTGATCTTCTCCCACTGTGAGAGGCTGGGTGGTGCTTGGTTGCTGGCTGGGCTTAAAAACCACGACAGTAATAAAATTTCTATACCAAATAAAGAAGTTCTGACTAATGCTTAAAATACAGATAGATTACCAAGTATGCAAGAAGACTCTTTACTTTTTGCAAATTCTTCTTCTATATTTGAGATAATGTAGGTTAAAAATTCTATGCTGGATGAACTCAAAGACCATTCCTTATGATGAACAAGTGTGATGATCAGACTGAAAATGTGAGGACCTACACTATCCACAGTAAAAGTGTTCTACTGCATTACTGCTCAGAGTTTTGTCCTTCTGCATCTAAGAAACAAAAGTCTGATGTATAAATTAAATTTTCTCTATTATCTGCTCCATGGATTTCAACAATCTGGAAGCAAGTAAGATGCTCCTAATAATCAATCAGCCCAGGCAGAGAGCTGCTTCGAGCAGTATCAGAAAGCTTCATACTCATCCCTAAGTTCTCTCCTACCTGGTAAGATTTAAATTAGAGTGTATCTGATATTAAAGAAAGCAGTCTCCTCATGCTAAGACTTGAATGATCCTTTTTTTTTTTTTTTCACTATCAGACCACCTTGTCACACATGCAGGGTGAAAACTCTTTTTTCCCACTTTTCTTAACCATTTTCCCTGTTTTTCACATAGGATGCTGATGCAGACTTCTAACACCACCAGAGATAATTTTTTTCTCATTTGTTCTCATAATTTTTTTGCTCTCAGGACAACTATAGATAGATTTTTCTTGAATTTTTTCTCCTCCTTTTGTTCAGCTGATTTGGAGCACACTTAGTTCTGTGCTCCAAAGTTTAGTTCTGTGGAGCTGAGTGGGAATATAAAGTAAGACAGGAGTCAGGGTTATGGATGATGCAGCTAAGCTTTGCTTTGTTTCTGCAGGAAATTACTGCAAGTAATAAAAATCCGCCAAATTTTTTGTTTAGTTCAATCTTATGGGGAGGAGAAAAAAAAAAAAAAGAAAAATCTGTGTACCAGCATTAGTAACCATGGCTGTGACACCTTATAGTAAGTTTTTTTTATACTCTCTAAGAACTAGAAATAAGTTCCTAAGATTGTGAACAACCTGTAATGTTTCTGAAGTTTTATGCTCTTCTACAGTAAGACAAAATAGAAAACATGGTCAAAACCCAAACTTCTTTACCAACTGATCCTCATTCCATGCAATGACTGGGTTTATCAGTTCCAGAATTTTAGATGTGTGTCCAAGTGGCACAGGTACAAATGGATGAACCACAACTTGCCTTTGCATCAAGGGTATATGCTGACCAAAAGCATGTTTTGTCACTGGGACCTTTCACCCCCAATTTCCATTTAAGATTAGAAGGAACTAATACAAAAAAGATCATCATCATAGCTAGTGCATTTCAGCATAAGGCTGGCTCCCCTTCTCAACGTTCTTTCCCAGAAGTGACATTTCAAGTATCACTAAATTCCCACAAGATGAGCTTACTTAAGTCACAAGCATTCTTTATAGAATCAATATATTGTAACAGATTTTATACAATTTATAGTCTACAAAACTGTTTGCATTTCAAAATTATTTGAAGTTTTTTATATCACTTCTATCATCACAAGGCAGCTACTTTCCAAAGTATTGCACTACAAATGTTCAGTATGGTGAAGCGCTTGCAGAAACACCTCAGAGATGCTGAGCAGCATATGGCATCTGTATCACCTTTCAGAAAAGCTGACACAAGTTATACGTGCATCCCTTCAATTGCTTTCTTTAGGCTTGTCCTCAAAAAACTGTGTGTATATAGGCCATTCCCACTAAGGTGCTCCACCACTACTATAAGCACATTTTGTTTTTAAAATTTTATTTCCTCTAGGATACAAACTTCATTTCTTAAAGATAAAAATTTTTCTATTTAGATACAAACTGGGATTGCTCAAAAACTTTCAAACTGAAGGAATGAGGAGTCTCAGCAAGGAGAAAGTACAGATAAGCAGGCTAGCACATTTGCTGTCCTGCAATATCCTTTAACTTCAAAGCAGGATGTATGATAAACTACTCTCAGTAGCAACAGAAACATCAAATTTATAAAAAGTCTAAACAGAGCACATTCACTTCAGGATTTTCAGACTCTTGTAGTCTGTGCTATCTCCTTCACACCTGATGTATGATCCCCAAAGAACAACACAGAAGAGCTAACTAGGAACTTTGTCATTGTGGCCTTCCTTAATTAGTTTAAATCAAGCTATCTGCCTCAAATTAATTTGTTGCTGACTAGAATAAAGTGACATTGATAGCAGCCTGCCCTTCTGAGCAGGCTTGTTTAGGAAAAAACATAAGAACAAACCCACAATCAAACAACAGCTGAAGTTTTTTACACAGGAGTTAAAAATTAAGGGCAACTCTCCTTTAGCCTCTTCTGGCTCAAGGAATCTCTTCCAGAAGAAAATTATTTTTCTTTCAGATTCTTTTGGTATATTCTACCCCAAGAAATCAATGCTAGTCCATAAAATCATTAAAGTACACCAAGCCAGTTCAAGTGGTTTGGGGCTACAACAATTGGATGTTGTCATCTGCTGTAATAATCAGAGAAACACATAGAACATAAAAACATTAACCAGTGCCTCATGTGCTCCAGTGTATATTTTGCTTTAAGGGATTCAGAACAGTTTGCTTAGCTAACTTCAGGTATTTCTTTAGATTATGTTATTTTTGCTACCTTCTTCCTAGGGATCTAACAGGGGAAAAAAAAAAAAGCCCAATAGAGCTGGATCGGGATTTACTGATGGTCTTCCAAATTCAGTATCGCCATGTCAGCAGTTGCACTCTTTTCCAATTCTAGTGCATACAGGTTATATTCTTCTTCAAGTTTTCTCTTCCAGACTTTAACTAGGGAATATTGGGGAAAAAAAACCAACAAAACAAAACAAAGGAAAAACAACAACCAACATGTTACCATATAATACTTTAGGAAAAACTTACAATGAATGTCAACCCTGATTTTTTAATTCCCCTTCAAAATAAGTGCTGAGATCAGCTGACACACAGGCATGCTGGCATTTACATTTTGCAACATCAGATGACAGACAAAAGAATAACTTAAGAGTGATGGGGTCCACTGAGTTCCTTGTGTCCAACACTCTACTCAAGTAAGGCTAACCCTGAAGGTGGTTCCAACTTTTTTAAAAAAACAGTAAGTTTTTAAAACTTTCTACCTGCAATACATTGCATTGTCTGTTGACAGAACAAGCTGTCAACAGACAATGCTCCTCCAGCTCTTTAAGAACAGAGCTGGAGGAAAATATTTCTACAAATGAGTGCTTGTGGACAGTAAGATACATCACAAATAGGCTTCAATACAAAAATTAGTCTACCACAGTCATAGAGTATGGACATCCACATTTAATCTTAAAAGGATTTTTTAAACAAATAGAAATAAGATTAGGAGCTCTGCTAAGCCTCCTTGAGCAAAGTAATGCGTACTGCCTGCCATTTGTGGATTTCAGGGAGGAACTTTCTTTAATACTTTCTCAGTAAAAACTGACTTCAGATTTATAAAAAAACCCAAGAATTCAACCCCAGCTTCCCTCCTTACTAATGACTACAGCAGATGTCATTTGTTTCAGTGAAAATCACAGAATTGATGAGCACTATGAATGAAAATGGAACAAAATGCAAGTCAGTAAATACTTACTGTAATTTGGTACATCCTCATCTGAGTCCTTGGAAGATGTTGTACAAGTTTCTAACAAGCCATTTTTTTCAGATTCAGGAGTTAAGATGCTGGGTTGGGGTTCACTTAGTCCTGCTTTAGCTTCTTCCTCTAAAGCTGCTATCATATCTTTGTAGGCCTTCCTAGCCTCTGTTGTCAGCTGTACCATTCTATGAAAATGGTCCTATGGCAATATAAAATACAAGAGTTTAAATAATGCAGTAAGTTTTAACGTCTCCTTGGAAATCTAATGAGTATTCCTTATTCAGAATGTGTAATGTATAAAAGTTGAGCAGCTTAGTATGCATGAAGACATGAAAGACACAGCATTTATCAGGATTTATAAAAACAGCAGTTCTCATGAAAAAAATCATCGAGGGAGATGAAGAGGAAGAGGATGTCAGGAAAAGATGGCAAGAGTAATTTTTTTTTAACAGTGCTGACTGCCTTACTTCTAAAATCAGTTTTTCATATAAGCTATGTATATGACCTGTGATGAAGAGTGTAAGTCTGCAAAAGCAAAACAAACAAAAAACCCTTAAAAATCAGTCTTTTCATCTCCTCTTCCAAGTAAAAAGTGAAACTTTTTGAACAAACACATGAAGTAACTTATGTCAGCTTACCTGAGCCCCATCATAACTGAAGATTCCCACCACACTCACAGGCACTGCTTTGTTCACACAGCGGCCCAGGGCCTTGCGATTAAGGGCAAAAACAAACGGGATATTCTGCTCACAGGCACAGTCAATAATGTTGTGTAGGGTCTCATCCAGCCCACCTGGAGCAGACAACACAATTAGGCTGATTGGAGCTAAAGAACCATACTGTTAACACATGGCAAAAAACATCCCAAGACTATGGGTGTATTCTGAAACTACACCTTACAGGAAAAAAACAGAGATCACAATAGTAATGTTGAATATCCATTTTTAAAGGACAACTTGACATTTTTTTCTTAATTCTTAGTTAGCATTAATTTTAGACCACTTCTATTCCATATTTTAGTATATATGTAGTACAGTCTAATCTAGTATCAAAAAAGACCCAGCTGCTAAAGAATTATTTAAATGACAATAATTACAACAATTACAATAAATTAATGCCAATAATGACAACTTTTAGGAAACTGTACTAGTGATTTATTGTCAGTCCATGTTCTAAAAGAGATTGATACAGTGGGATTCCTTGTGATGGCAGAGTTTGCATTGGCAGCCTCTGG
>VYZP01069342.1:741-19671 GCA_013400635.1 Hypocryptadius cinnamomeus | reverse complement strand
TCTGTAAATATTAATGTGCTCATAAACTTTAGCCTGCATCAATAGTCATCTTTTTTTGTAGCTATCTATGTTTCAGTAGCGACAAAAATCCTTCAGACTCACTTTTCCGCCTAGGCTTTATTCTGCCAGGTGCTGCACATACACAAAAGAGTCAAGTGCATTTACACCATGTACCCACCTCTAAAAAAAAGGCAAACAGGATCTATAAGAGTTACTGTAATTTTGGCTGTGGGGCCTATGAAGAAGTGTTTGGAGTCACTGAGGAGGTGCTGGTAGGGCCAGGAGCAGCACCTGGATCAGGGAAGTCTGAACCACAGTCACAGGAGGGTACTGGGCAGGTTTGGTCTGGCACAGCAATAGCTATTCCTACAACCATCTCCATTTATTTTCCTGGATCTCCCCATTTTTCTTGACCCATCAGACATTTTTCCAAAGGCAAGGTGGAATGAAGTTGGCCTCTTTTCCTTCAGAGAGTTGTCTTCAGGCCCATTACATGAGATGACCATTGTGTTTTTTTTGACATGCTGCTTGTCACCCACAGGTGGGTTTACAGTGACAGCTGAACATCTGACCTTCACCAATTCCCCTTTCCAAGTGTCCTTCCCCTTTCCTCACTCTGCCATCCTTGAGGACCTTGACGGCTCCACCACGGGACAGAAGGGAAGCCACATCCTGCCTTCCACAGATATCCTGGAAGCATCTTGCACAGCCAGTGCCAACTTCAGCCAAGCTTCTGGTGGCAGTGTCTGTGACAGTGACCTTGTTTTCCACCGTATGGCTCTTCATTTGTAAGTAATTGCTCTACCTCCCAAAATACAGCGTGGGTTTTCTTCTATTTTTGTTGTTCTGAGATTGCTGCTGGTCTGAGCTCAGTCCCAGAACTGCTGCCTCTCTGCTTGGTCCTAAACTAGGTCTAAAGCCTAAGCAGTGGCATCTCTTAATCTGCTGTGCTGTCTCCCATGGCCTGTCACTCCATGGCAGAAGGACAGGGATATCCTGGAGATGCTGTGTCAGATCTGGCATTCACACTGAAGTATTTGATAGGTTGGGAAATTAGAAAGAGCTCTAATAATAATCCAGTCCTGGGGTACAGCCAGGTCATTCCCATCAGCTTTGGTGGCTGTACAGCTCCCAGTTCTGTCCCAGTTCACTTGTCTCCCCAAGCTGGAATTTTCCCTGCCTTTCCCCAGCTGGCAGCTAAGGGGATCCAGAGGGGGAATGCTGTTCAGACAAGAACTGCCAACACTTCTATCACCCAGGGAGGACACTTCCAAATTTCTGACATAAGAAAAAAGGTGAAAAAGACTTTTAGAGATCTAAACATCACTCCTGCTTTTCTTCCCATGCTCATCTTCCCTTCCCAGTCCCCTGCTCAGTATTTCACTCTTTTGAAGTAAAAATCTGAACAATTATCCATTTTTTGCTGTCTCAGGTTAGTAGTACACAGGCAGAAATCCTGAAGTGCTCTGTCAGAGGGCTGTTAATTATTCATGTCTGCCTCATAATTAATGTTTTAGAAGTAGGAGGGGGGAAACCCCAACCCCTTCCCAAACAGGAAAAGAACTAATCAGCTTTTCCATTGAAGGAGAAAGCTATAAGACTTTGAGTTACCTGGAGGCTTTGCATGTGATTACTGTGTCTCGTAATGAAACCAAAAGTCTGCAAAAAATTTAAGAGCTTGGAGTCATTCATATGTAACTAAAAGTATACTGGGTAGAAGGCAAAATAAAACTGTGCTTAGTGTCTTTCCTAAGCAGTTAACAATTAGGTCTTGAGGAAATTAATTCCCTTTCTAGTCTCTGTTTACCTTGATGAAATGGACTGCAGGATCTTTGGGCTGATGCTGTGTGGGTGGATGGAGCTTCTCTAAATGTTGCTTGTAGAGTGATTTGGGTCCTTTTGGGTACTGCCACAATGCAATTGTTAATATTTCATGACAGTTAAGATATTTAATACACCTTGTTTCTCCTGGCATCAAAAGGTGGGTAAGGAACAAGCACAAGCAGAAGTTCATCTGTACCATTGCTGTTAACTCTGGAAGACTTAACCAGACCTAAATTTTGTCTTCCTAGTAAACTGCATGAGAATTTCCCTGGAAGTGCTCAAGACTAGGTTGGACAGGGATTGGAGCACCCTGGTCTAGTAGAAGGTGTCTCTCCCCATGGCAGGGGGTTGGAACTAAATGAACTTTAAGGTCCCTTCCAATCAAAATCATTCCAGGATTCGATGATTAGTCATATCAATGACTTCTCAATTAAGGTTTTATTTCAAGCAAGTATTTATTTAGCTTCCTTATTATTCCTCTACATGATCTGGGAGTAAATTTGCATCAAAGATCCTTGGCAGTCTGAGAAGAAGAAGCCAGCTGTTAACCTGTCCTCCTGAGGACTGTGTACTCAGCAGAGTAACCCCAGGGACTGTGAGCATCATCTCTGTGCTGCTTCCAGATCCTCTCTCCTCAGCAGCTCCCAGCAGCCAAATCACCATCATGATAAGTTGAAAGACTGTCAGATCCAGCCAAATGAGTGTGGTGAGTCAGGGAGTCTTTGTTCAGATAGATAGAGCTCCAAAAGGAACCTGGAAGAGGACCAGAGTGGGGAATAAAAGGAGCTGGAGGGGATGAAGAGTAAGAGTCATTAAAATATCTACAACATGACCAGAGGATGAGGGGGTGGGAGAAGGAGAATGGGTGAATTTTATCCAGATGCATTTGGAGAGTGTTTGCAATAAAAAAGGAATAGTTTAGGATTAATACAGCAAAACATGACTAGGAGCAATTGGCAGAGGTTGAGTAAAGAGAATAAAGATAGGTGAGTGACAGGAAAAAAATTCTTAATAAGTTCTTCTCGGATCCATCTCACCTCAATGAAAAGACAAAAGCACTGTTGCTTGGCTATCTTTAGTTTCTGACAAGAAAAGGGTTAAAAATCTCTCTGGAAGAAATCTTTCTATTGTGCTCTACCAGGCCATGGAATATGAGACCTGCCAGGTCTGCAACATGAATTTTCTGTGCTCCTCAAAAAAAACAAAACATGAGAGGCTTGAGATGGTGTTTTTTTTCACTTATCCTGAATTTTAGGGATGGGATTCCAGCTCAAAAATCTTGAAGGTTGAGGCAAATAATGGATTTTAAGAGGGGAGACCTAGTATGCTACCCTCTATCTCAGAAACCTCAGGATCACTCCCTGACCCTGAGGGCAACTGGCAAGGATTGGACATGGCCATATTTTTAACCATCTCAGTCTCCAAAACATCAGGGATGTAGCGTCAGCACTAACCTTTAGGGAAGATCCCCTGCCTGGGAGCTGTCAAGGATAGGGCTGTTTGGTGCCAGCTAAAAGAATGTCTCGAACAATTTCAATTACTTATGATACAATGTGAGCAATTGACTGTTTATCTTTGTGCTGTTTAATTTACCACGATGCATGTGTTGTATTGACACTTTTCCCCAAAATAAACTACGTGTTTGGGAGGAAAAGAGTGTTTTGTTAGAGAAAAACTATGGAAGCTCTTTTCTGAAAAGGAGAACTACTACCTTGAACATTTTGTGACTCTCTGTCCTGAAATACTTCCCTCAACAACTTCCAGGGAAATGGGGATCCATTTCCAAGCTAGCATTGCTGTAACAAAACCCTTCTTCACAAAGTCCAGTTGAAAGTTAAACTAATGTGTCACGTAAGCACACTTTAAAGAGGGGTTTTATGTCTTTTAAAAATGTAATTGGAGCTTATAAAAGTCTTTATAAATTTATATGTGAGAAAGTTATTGAGTAGTCTGAAGCACAGCTTATGCTATGGCACAGCACAGCATGGCTGCAGGCTAGAAACGGCTGCTCCAAATGCCACTGCTACCCATATTATCATGAAACTATGAATCTCTATTAATATTAAAACAAATTTTCATTAAAAAATTGTCATAACATGATTAAGTGACTTTTAAAGTTTCTTCACATTATGCATAATTTTTACAAGAGGAGAGCATTAGAATAATCTGCAGCCTGGCAGCACCTTGCGGCGAAGGGGACTCCAAACACTCGGTGGCTGCGCCTGCCAAAAGGGAGTTTCCCTCTTGGTCCCTCTAATTTGCTTTCCTTTTCTCACTGGGGAAGCCTTGGATTTGCTCAGCACCAGTCTTGTAGCTCAAGCTTTTTATTGTCTCTCTCTTCTGCTGCAGAGCAAAAGATTAACTTTTTAGGTTTCATTCCTAAAGCAGCTCTAACATCCTCTCCGTGTGATGCATTTCTGCTGCAAACCCAGCCACTGCTGGTGGGTTGGTGTCCCCCTACCTCTGTGTCTTTGAATCCTGAAGAAAGTTCAGATGGTTACTTTAGTTTTGCTTTTCCTATGATATTTACCCTCTGCGGTGCCTTCAGCTGAACATCTCCCTGCTGTGAAACACCCTCAAAAACCGTGAAAAACCATGATCCTTCTCTCAATGTCCTCAGTCGCTCTCTGGCCATGTGTCCTCTCTGTGTACATGATTGTACCCACACAGGGGGCAGCTTACATGGTCACTTGTCCCCATAACCCGTCCTCAGGGCTCCTGTGATGTAACATGGAAGGCAAATATTAAATTATTGACTGTTCAGTTACCAACTCATCAGCTCAGCTTTAGAGATTCAGCATTTACTCTGCTGCATTTCTAGCATTTCAGACATCCCACCAAGAGAAATTTGTTTCCCAGTGGAGGACACCTTTCCATTCACCCTGCAGTCAGGGATATGGGCAGCAAAGCCAGATCCTGCACAGTGTTATGAGTATGCAAGACAAGATATTTCTTTAAGCCTTCTCCCTCAGCTTGACCATCATCTCAGGTACTTCTAAGTGCAGGCAGATAAATTTAACATTGAGGCAACATTTGCTGGCCCTAAGCTTTCTTTCCTGGCAAGGAGAAATCTGGCAAGTTGGATGCTTCTTATGGCCTGGATAGATCAGAGCCAGGTGCATCAGCTGGGACTCCCTGTAATAACCAACACATTAATCCTAAAATCAAAGAATGGTTTGGGTTAGAAGGAACCTTAAAGATCGTTTTGTTCCACCCCCTGCTATGGGCAGGGACACCTTCCACTACCCCAGGTTGTTCCAAACCCCATCCAGCCTGGTATTGGATACTTCCAGGGACTCTTCAGGACTCTACCTGATGCGGGAAAAGCAGAGTGAACAAGCAGTCCTCCTCTGGTGTTTGCTATGCTCACACTGCAGACGTTTGAACTGTTTATTTACCAACCAATTTCCAGCTCAGGATTTCTGTCTGATTTTAGTTTTCCTGAAAATATCAGCTTGTAAACTGTAGGATCTGGGGAAATGTTTTAAGAACACCAGGAATTTTAGAAGTCAGGGGCAGCAAACTGAAATTCTACTCTGAATGAATCCATCTTGGCTTGTCAGTCACAACCCTTTCTATTCCTGGGAAACCATTTCAAGTCTTCTTTTACTTAAAATTCAGCCCATGGTGGTGACTCAGGATCAGGGTCAAAGATCTGGTTATTTCCTAAAAGACTCATGCATGAAAAAAAATCACTGCTACTAAGGATTCATAATAAAAGACAGATTTGAATAATGATCTTGGTATCTCAACAAGGATACACACATTTACTGAAAACAGCTGAAAATTCTTAGTTCTTGGCAATTAAAATAAAGTGAACTGGTCTGGGGCCCAAGATTAAACCTGTAAAGTGTTTGATATGGTTATAATTTTGAATTAGCCTCCCTTTGGCCAACAATAAACATGGACTCTTGATATAAACATTTGGTGTCCCATTTGAAGTTCAATGCTAAATTGTTTCCTGTTTTTGAAGAGGGATAATCATAATGGATTATTACACAAACAGAAAGCATTTAGAGCTAAACAGAGCGCCTGCCTTCATACACACAGATATGGACCCTTAGGACAAATAAGTTAATGGTAAACATAAACAGGAGAGTTAATATTTGTTCTACTCCATGTTGTTGATTGGCTTAACAAATCCTTTGTGGCCCATATCTGTCGAGCAGTTCTGCACAATGCATTTGAGCTAAATTACATAACAGTTTATACAGTCACAATTGGTGAATTGTGGCTCAGACTGTAAAGCCCTGTCCTGTAATCCTGCCATATTTCTAAAGCAAATTGCTCCTTAATTGAAACCTGCTTCGATGTAAAAAATACAGCCCTTACAATGAGTCATCCTTTTTTCCCCCCTTACAGTTTGTAAAGGCTTCCAGCAGTTTAAAGGGAGGGTTAATTTTGCATTAAGACCATTGCCTCGTAGTTTCTTTCAAATAAAGCCAGGAGAAGTTCAGGGGAAGGCTCTCCTCTGATAATGAAGCTCTCCACGTTAATGATGCATGCAGGCTCCCTCAGATCCTCCGAATTAGAAATACTCGTGTGTGCCAGCGCTCTTCTACTTCATTAGCATTAAAGAGAGGTAGATTGGTGGCTATTTAGGACACAGTGAAATCACTGGCTATTTAGGGCAAATGGAAATGGTGCTAATTGTGGCTGGTAATTCCATTAGTAGGGTACTTCCATTTTGGTGCCTTTTTGGTGTGGAGGTGGAAAAACAACACACTGACATCCTTTCAAGGGGAGTGTCTCTCAGGCTTACAGTGTCCTTGCACCAGTTAACTTGTACACTGAGCTGAGAAGCTTTCTTGGCTCCCCAAATTTTGGGTTTGGTTGTGGGCAGCCTGTCAGGAGTTGGAAATGAATTTATGGGTGGCAATTCCTCAAGCAACACATGTAAAAGACAAGGACACAACATTCCAGGCCATAAGGTATCTCCTGCTCCTTTTCCTTCCTGGATCATGAACAGGCTTTCAGCTGAACATGAACCAAGTGTGCCCAGGTGGCCAAGAGGCCAATGGCACCTGGGCCATCCTAGCACTGGTGTGTCCAGCAGGACCAGGTCAGTGCCTGTTCCCTCTGCTGTCACTGCTGGGGCACCTCCAGCCCTGGGGACAGCTCTGGGACCCTCATGACAAGAAGGACATTGAGGGGCTGGAGTGTGTCCAGGGAAGGGAACAGAGCTGGGGAAGGGGCTGGAGCACCAGGAGTGGCTGAGAGAGATGGGAAAAGGGCTCAGCCTGGAGAAAAGGAGGCTCAGGGGGGACCTTCTGGCTCTGCACAACTCCCTGACAGGAAGGGGCAGCCATGGGGTGTGGTCAGGCTTTGCTTCTAGGGAACAAGGAATAGGACAAGAGTACATGGCCCTAAGATGCACCAGGAGAGTTTTAGATTGAATATTAAAAAGAATTTCCTCATGGAAAAGGAGGTCAGGCATTGAAATGAGCTTTGTGGGGTAGTGGTGCTCATAACTCTCTGAAAATAGAGTTAAGCCTCCATGCCTGGAGGGATTTAAAACACATGGAAATGTGGCATTTCGGGACATGGTTTAGAGGTGGCCTTGGCAGTGTTGGGTTAATGGCTAGACTTGATGATCTCAGAGGTCTTTTCAAACTTAAACAATTCTATGATTCTATAACTTGTCTGTTAAAAGTAGACACACAGGAAAATATGTATTTCACTTAACTGTAGCCATCTGGAAGTTCACTATACAGTTTAAGATATTTATTTGGAGTCTTCTAAATATTGGTCTCCAACATATATGCATTCATAGTTAATTCATTAGTTAGTGAATTAACTCATATTCCCATTCACTAGCTATTGGATCTACATGGCTGGTGTGGAATTGCCACCTAACCTTCTAACAGGTCAGACTTGTATCCCAGCAGGACTGTCCCTTCCAAGGTTTCTTCTCTATCTTTACTTCTCCTGGAAGTAGTGGGGAGAGTCCCCCAGTAAAAGTGATTCAAGCTGTTCTCTTCAGAATCCTCTGGCGATGAAAATGAAAACAAATAAAGAGTAAAACCATGTGAATTTATGCTGCAGAGAGGATGGGTCTGAGTCTCTGTCATTTGCTGTGACATTGGGCATCTTTGCAACTCAATAAGGATCCTTCTGATGTGCAAGAGAGTTTTGCATTACGTGTGGTGTTCTTCTGCTGCTAGAATACCTGTGCAGGTGCTGATAGCTGTGGCAATAATGTGCTTGTTGTCATTTACTTGCTTAATTAGCAGCCTAATATCCTGGTCCAGTTAATGCCCATAACAGGAGGTTTATTAGTGGTACAAAAGCTGTTTAAGCCTTATAAACTCCTTCCAGTTTCATTGGTCTGCCAATATCTTCTGGTTGAGTGATCCTTTGCTGATTCACACTTCGCTTTGCCACTGCTGTTTCTCAGCTGAATGTTTCTGGGTAACCAGAAAGCGCTTTGACAAAGTGACAGACACTAGATTAACAATGGCAGAAAAAAAAAAAAAAGAAAAAAGAAAAAAGAAAAAAGAAAAAAAAAATCACTGATTTTAAAAGAGAAAAGAAAAATACATCTGGGATGACTGCTCTGGTGATTTTGCATCATCTCCAAAGCACTTGGGGAAAAAAAAAAAAAGCAACAAACCAACCAAAAATTGCAAATACAAGCAAATTGCAGGATGACATGAGTTTTAGCACTGTCTTGGGTTAGTAAGCCATATCCAGTCTGAGAGGTTAGATAATATGCTGAGATGTGTAGTTGTAAGGTAATGCTTCAAATATTGAGAAAAATTACTCAAGGGATGCTTAAAAGAGGGGATTTTTTAAGCTTATTGTCAGCTCAAATGCCAAAACTGAGAGGAATCTACTGCAACCTTAAATCTAAAGGGTTTATGACCCCTCATGATACCAGTGCTAATGCTGATCTGTTCAGTAACAGTTTTTTCTCCTGACTACACTGGTCAGAAATTAGGAGTGCCAAGTTCTGGTGAAGTATGGGGCTGACTTCTCACTTGGATGCTCATAAGAACTGCTGTTCTAGAAGTTCATCCATTTTGTGAAGGATTTAATCAGTCCACAGGAGCAGGCAGAGAACAGCCCTTCAAATTACACAGGACTTTTTTTGAAACTTTTGACCACTCAAATGGGAGTGAGTAATCACAGAATCACAGAATGCTTTGGGTTGGAAGGGACCCTAAATATCACCTCATTCCAACCCCCTGCCATGGGCAGGGACACCTTCCACCAGAATGAGGTTACTCCAAACCCCACCCAGCCTGGGCTGAGGCTAATAAGAAGACTCCACCAAATTTCATGGAGATCCTAAAAGCTGAACCTGAGGCCCATGAGTTTGGCAGAGGGAAAATACTCTGGCAGTGTAGAAGTTGGTACCCTGGCTGTTACCCATGATCTGCTCTCTTCCTCTTCCTTTACTCCTACATGCTGCATCTCTCTTTTTCTCTTTTTACAGCACTTGGGGCAAAATATTGTTTCTTACGGTATTTATAAAGAATTACAAATATGGAGACACATTCTAAGGGAGATCCAGCATGCCTGCTGTAATTCAAATTAAAAGAGAACTGTACAGGTTGCAAAATAAGAGTTCAATGCAAAAATATAATTATTTGTTGTTTTGGTTTTTTTTTTCCCTGCAGAAAAGAGGCTCCTGACATTCCCTATAATTTAACTGTGACTGACAGTAGGAATAAGTCAAACACAGTCAATTATGTCCCTGATACTTTATCAAACCTTTATGGCTGGATGGTTCTTCTCTTGGATAAAGAGACTTACACATTGACATTTGACAACCCTTTGGTCAGCAAACAGCTCCAGGTAACATGTAAAGGTTTTATAATTTCAAAATTATATCTGGAAGAGATAATCATGCTTTCATCTCTTTGGATGAACAGAGAGAAATAAAATAGAGTTAAGTGCACTGAGAAAGTCTTTCTGTATTTATAGGCTTAGATAAGATGACTGATAAGCTCTATCTTATCTCTTAGTTAAGCTCTCAGTAGTTACCTGGAGCAAGAAGGTCATGGAATCATGGAATGGTTTGGGTTGGAAAAGATTTTAAACTCATCCAGTTCCAACCCCTGCCATAGGCAGGGACACCTTCCACTGGACCAGGTTGCTCTAAGCCCCATCCCACCTGGCCATGGACACTTGATGATTTTGGATATCTTAGGTGAAAGTTCTTGGTGTTTAGGAACCAACAGGAATTTTACTGCCTTAAGACATGTTGAAGCACAGTTTTCAGAAGACATTGATCCTCCTCACCATTCAAAGGGGATGAGAGAAGTTGATTTTTTTTTCTGCATTTACCATCACCTCCTGCTTAGTTTTGCATCTCTTTTCTTGTTTTCAACATATTTTGCCTGTGAGGAGCACCATCCTCCTTACCCCTTTATGCTGCACTCCATGGAGCTCTAATCACAGACTCAGACATGTTTTTTTGTTTCCCTCTTCTCCAGTATTCAGTGACATTTAGCAACTTCAAGGCTGGGAATTACCTGCTGGTGGAACACAGGGATCTTCCTGCCCATCTTGAGGCTGTGGTGTCCTGTGGAACAAGGAGGGGACAGCCACTCCAGTTGGTACCTTCCTATGGACACGACAGGAGCTGTGATTGGCATCTTGACAGCAAGCTGGGGAAGTTCACCTATCTGGGTAAGTGCAGTGTGGGGGTTGCAATCTACATTTGTGATCAAGAATGGTGACAGAGCTGTTGTCTCATTAATTTAAACCCCAAATCTACTCAAGGCAAGCTTTCAATGGCCTTTTAATAAGTGAGAGGTCCTTCAAAATGCTGATCAAATAGGTAAGTGCACATCAGGTCCTTCCCTAACTGATCTATCTCATGCCTGACTTAGCAACAAAAGGGATGTGCCATAAATAGTGGGTGATGTGACATCAGTTGTATTTGAGTTGGGTTTTTTTGAGTGGTAAAGGCATTAAATTCCACCAGTGACCTCTGCTGTCAGCTGGTCCTACATCACAGATATCATTAATGAAACATGGTCATCTTGCTAGGCTGATCCCAATGAAGGCAGTAAGATTATTGGGAGAGAACTTTTTCTAGAGTTGGAAACTTCCAAAGACATCTTAGACCTTTGCCTATGTGACTTTGTACATGACATCATGGAGTGTGGTGGAATTTTTTTTTTAAGAAATGGACATTTTCCATAATAACCATTCTCAAGTAAATAATTTTATAAATAACTAAGCTCTATATGCCAAAGGCAAGGTAATGTGTGTTGCCTTTATTAATAGCAGCAGAACTAGAAATTACAAATATATTTTGGTGTCTTTGAGAAGATTAGCTTCTCCTTCATGACTCATACCAGGAAAATAAAGACGGTTTTCATTTTAATAGATTTTTTTGTCTTCTGTTCCATTAAATGTAGTGAGATTCCCTTGATTTTGCACTACTGAGATGGCATGAAAATGGCTTTCTCATGTAGGATACCTTTAGAGCAATAATTGTGACAGTAGAGAGGAAAACACACCTGGAATGAGGGCAGGCAATCCATTGAGCTTTGTCTGGCAACAGTGAAAATCAACCAGTGTGGAAAATCACATTTGTGGAGAAGTGGGGAAGCCCAAACCTTAACCTCAGTCTAAGGATCACACTTGCTGTGTCCAGACATGGTCCTTCAGCAACTGCCACAGCAAAGCCTGTGTTTAACATTTTAGCTCTAAAAATGGGCTGGCTGTACCCAGGCTTCAAATGATGAAAGATCCCTGGGCTTGCTAAATCCCAAACTGTACTGGTGTAGTGGTCACCACCTGGGAGTCTGCCTGGTGTAGGCCAAAGCTGTGCCAGGAGTTTGGCCAGCATCATAACCATGTAGATTATTAGGGTCCTGGTCTTAGGTCTGTGTCCTGGCCTGATTTAGAAACAGTTCAAGTGTAAATTGGCTACTGTAAATTTAGCTGTTTTGTCTAAGCCTTACCAGAGATCAAGTTAAGTATTTACTGAAAGAAGAAAAACATTTTATTATTTCTGTTTATTAACAGCATAAATTTGTTCCTTCAAATATAAAGGGTGACTGCATTTCAGTTTGCATATCCTCATTTGCACTGTCAGAGCAGCATGGAAAAGCTCAGAGGATGACATCTAAAGCAGTATCTTGACCTCTGCTGTTGAAAATAGAGAGGATGAGAGTCTTGGAAAGACTGGGACAAAAGTGTCTGGCTGGCATATGTCACTCTTGCATCACAGATACTTTCCTGTTCTTCTCTTGCCTTACTTTCATCTTGATTTTTATTACACAAAGAGCTTGCTATGGTTCCTCATTTTACAAGAGAAAATAATACAACATACATAAGAGGAAATTTATGAAAACACCTAACATGTATAATTCATGCTGTGAACATTTTCTGCGAGGACTTTTATAGGAATGAGATCAATAATTCAGTGTTGGTACCTAGTATCTATGCTGTCGGTGTAGAGTAAAAGTTTGAAACAAAGCAGATTCCTGGCTGTGGTATGGGATTTCTCTCCTTCTGTCCACTGTGCAGGCTGAGAGGGTGAGGATAATTAGCCAGCAGAGCAGATTCATGGCATGTGGTGGACTTTCCATCACTCAGGGTCCTTAGAAGATGCTTGGCTGTGTTTTCAGGGAAATATGCTCCAGCTCTGTGAGAAGCTATTAGAAACCTCACGAGGCGAGATTCATGCTCTGTAGGAGGCCAGAGAAATCTGTCACAATAGTCCCTTCTGGCCGTAAAACCCCACCAGTCCACCCACCCACCCAGAGAGGACAAGGCTAGAAGGTCTGGCCTTCAGAACATCTTCCCGCCTAACTCTGCAAGTTGGCTCTTTTAGAATTTTTTTTTTTTTAATATTTTATTTACACTTAACTATATGAAATAATTAGCCAACTAATTAATCCCGTTTACAAGCTTTGTCGGATTCTTCAGCTGTCAGTCATGCCCGAGCCCGGGGCCGGCGTTGAGTCTTAGCTCCCTCCTTCATCAGACTTGGTCTCCATGGCTACAGGCTGCATCTGCTGACACCCCACTCTCTATTTACTGCTTAATTAAGAATTTCACGCTCAGCCCTTATCTGCTGCTAAGAACAAGAACACACTGTTAAGAAACTCCAAATTTAGGCTGCTGCACAAGGAAAGCCTTTCTTGTTGTCCTGACTGCGTGGAGCCTCTTTAACTACCCTCTTGGCAACTGCGCTGCCACCCTTCAATCAAAAATCATTAAATGGGGCAGAGATAATGAGCATGTAGCATATCAAAAGGAGGATGTTTGCTCGGGCTAAGGAGGAAAAGCTGTAAGGGCCTATAAGCAGCCGCCACTTCAAAGGGAGAAGGGGCTGATAAAGAGTCATTTGTTCCTGTTTGACTTATGTAAAAGGTCTGGTATGTCGCAGCCCCGTCTAGCAGACGCGGGTCCCCCTTCTCCAGGCTCGTGTGTCAGCGCTCGGGCAGCTGGGCGCAAACAGCATCAGCCCGAGCATAAAATCACTTGACTCCGCAGCCACAATGGGCACTTGTAGGGGGTGGCGGAGGGAGGGCCGGGGGACAATGGCAAGACAATTATTGCAGCTGCTCGGGAGGGCCATAATTCTTCCTGCCCAAAGTCGGCGGCTCTGGCGGGGCGGAGGGGAGAGCTCCAGCGTATTAGTCATCCTCCAACTTTTGGAAGCGCTTCGGTGGGGTTTCGACAGCTGCTGGTGTACCACCTCTTTGCAATAATTGTACATTCTGGCCGAGGTCAACTCACTTTTGACCCTCTGCTTTTGTGCCCCACAGAAAGCCTTTTAGGGCAAACTGTGGGGAAGTGGCAGGGGTGCATTACATCCAAAAATTAACGTCGGTAAATACGGATCAGATGCCAGCTCATTAATGAGCAGGCTTCTGAATTCACACAGCCTTTTACTCAGGCCTGCATGGGGGAGAAAATGGGGAGAAGGGGAAGGAAAACGCCGTGACTGAGAAGATATTGTTATTCAAACGAAGCAGGCAGCCGGATGAAGCCACCTTGGCCAGAAGTCTGCATTGGGCGCAGGCTTTCCCCATGCCCTCTTCCATCCGAAACTGCCTGGTGTCATGCAAGTGTTTGTTTATCTTTGGAAGAAAAAAAAAAGGTCTGTCTAACACAAAAGGCAAGAAAATAGACCGTATGGAGGGGATTAAAGGAGTTAAGTTGCACTGATGGTTGGAGTCTTGTAAATTAGGCTTGGGAGCCTAATTCCTGTAAATTAGGCTTGGAGGAGAATGCAGGGGGTGCTGAATGGGGGCAAATAATTGTAATGGAGAATGTTTCTGTTATATGGGCAATGATCCTATTAACAAAGATAGTCACTGCTACCTACATACATGAAATTCTGTTAACCAGCCTCCAAGCCACTTTAAAAATCACCTTTTCAGACCATTTTGAAAGAATCTGCATCAAAGAACAGGTAACCCCAAGTCCCTTCTGGGTTCTGGGTGAAGGGGAGGCTTAGGGAGCTTGAAGCATCCCGTGCCAGTCATTTCTACATCACCAGCTTTGCTTTGACATGGTTCATAGCATCACCCTGATTTTCTCTGGGGCACCCTATGTGTTAAGAGAAGTGATCCTCAAAGGTCACTGTGGACCTGCAATTGTGGTGTGACTCTGAAACACTCATGGGCTGTGGCTCAACCACATTTCAGGGGAGTGAAACATGATATGACCATGCTGAAGCAAAAAAAAAACCAAACCCAACACTTATTATAACAAGGGTGGTGGAAAGAAACATCCCACTGGGACATCTGGGTTATTTTTTAGGAGAAATATCCTTTGTAAATTGCAATAATAACATGATGAGCTTTTTAAGTCTGTTACAAATTTCAGCATATGGTGCCACAGCATGTTACTGCTCCTTGGTTAAGGTCTCTGGGCAATACTGGAACTGGCTAAAAACCAGAGATGCTGTTTCCTTTTAGTTCACTTTTGAAATGTTTAAACCATTTTCTTTTGGAATGAAACAAAGCGCTGGCTTCCTTCACCTCCAGATTTCTCTTGGCTTTTTTTTTTTTTTCCTAAAATTTGAAGTGCTGGACAGAAACATTATTGAAAACATCACTGAAAGGATTATCAAACTTTTTATTTATCCCAAATACATTTTTCAGTAGACACAACTTTTATGCAGATGGGTCATCCTGCTGACTTTGCTCAGGCTGCTCATGTGTGAGTTGTTAAGAGGGCCTAAGGCTGAACCTCACATTACTGCTGTGTCAGAAGCAGGTTTACAATTTCCATAGTTCTTAAAAAATAATTTGATTATACTTATTGTCTTTTCTAGATTCCTAAAGAATGACCTCACTTCCATTAGGCTCTGTGGGTTTCTGCAATTGCTTTATATAAGAGGAAAAACACTCTAAAGAATGTTTGTTTCTAATATTAAAATACAGAAAATAAATAAACACAGATATTTTCTGCAGACCTATTGCCTGGGGGTAAAGGAGAATCCTAGGTGAAAGACATGAAGAATGGAGTTAATTCTTTACAGAGACTGATTTTACAGGGATGAATCTTTTCTTCCAGCCAGATAAAACTCACCCATATCAGTTGTTTCCGAGGGCCAGTTGACCAGATGTGGGCTGTTCAGTGACCTCCATGAAATGAAAGTCAGTTCTTTGCAAAGAGGTCCCCCTTGTAATCATAGAATCATAAAATCATTTATGTTGGAAAAGAGCTTCAATGTCACCAGGTCCAGCCTGTGACCCATCCCCACCTTGCCACCCAGACCAGAGCACTGAGTAATTTTTTTAACAGTTCCAGGTGTGGTGACTCTACCAACTTCCCGGGCAGTCTGTAGAAATGCTTAACCACCCTCTCAAAAAAGAAATTCTTCCTGATGCCCAACCTGAATCTCCCCTAGTGCAGTTTGAGGCCATTTCCTCTTATCCTCTTGCTAATTACCTAGGAGAAGAGATGAACACCCACCTGGCTAGGATCTCACACCAGGGAGTTGCAGAGAGCAGCAGGATCCTCCCTGGGACTTTTTTTCTCCAGGCTGAGACCCCCCACCCCTTTCCCTCAGTTGCTCAATTTTTGTAATAGACACAAAGAGACAAAACAACCTTCTCCTGGTGGGTGAACTCCTGTCCTTCTGGCATGGAAGCAGAGAAACCAGAGAGTGCAGCAGTTACAGAAATAAGATAATGAAATGCCCGTATAATCCTGTCAGGGTTGATTTTTTGTTATGTGATGCCTGCAGGAAGAATTTTGCACAAAAGTCAATCTGCTGTAAGCAAGAATCTGTGTCCATCAACCCAAAGACATATATACATACATATGTGTGTGTGTGTATATGTCTATGTATATATATATATATATAAAAATAAAATTGTATCTATCTATTTATATGTATATAAAATGGGTTTTTACACCTCTTCTCTCTAACACATTGTCCTCATTATATCATACTTCTGGGTATGTCCTGCAGAAGGTCCTCACAGGGGATGACAAAACACCCTCTCCTAGGTTCTCCAGTTTCTAGAGGTGTGTCTCACTGTGTTGTTGATTGTGCTGCCTAAAATGTTTTGACTTCCTAGTGATGGATGTTAGCCCAATTGATGTTAAATAGCATGGAGCTGCCTGTTATTTGTAAGTCAGGCTATTGGACCCATTTATCCTAGTTTCAACCCTTCCTAATATCCACAGGCAAAATTCTGAGTCACTGCAAAGCTGATAAAACACTGAGTTCCTCCTCCTTCATGTTCACTCAAGGAGCCCTGAACCAGGAAAAGTTACCAGCAGCATCATCCAGAAGGCCTATATTTATGATCCACAGCCCAAACATCCAGGAGGAGCTGTAACAAGGCAGAAAACTGATGAGCCTTATAAAGGTTTTATACAACTAAACCCTGGAGCCTTATAACTACATTTTGCCAAGAGTCACCTTAATTCAATGTTTACTAATGATGTCCTTCATCTGTAGTGCCTGTATCTCTTCCTGTCCTGCAAAACCCAGTGATAACGTACTCAGCAGCAAAACAAAACCACCAGAAGGACTGTGTCACTGTAGCCTTGATTAATCCCAAGGCCTTTATCTTTCTTGATCAGTTTTTAGGAGTATTTGTGGGAAAAGGCAACAAAACACTGCTGATTCACAACTGGTGCACTTTACACCCCATCGATGTAAATAATTGTACAAGTTACAAGGATGTAAATAATTGTACAAGTTACAAGGAGAGTTCTGGGGAGAATTCTGTCCCTCATTCTTATGCTCATGTCAAGGGTAGAAATAACTTTTAATGGTTTGAATTGTCATGCTCTCTGGTGGGATGACACTTCAAATATTATTTGAAGTGTCACTTTTATTATTGCCCTGACTCAGGACAGGGCAATGATAAAACTCCATACTGAATTAAGTCTTAATGATTCCTTTCTTTACCATATAAGAGGATTGAACCCCATTATGAGGTCTATGCACCATATTGGTCAAGTTTTATGTCCCCTCAGGATTTAATTAGGACATCTTTTCTCTGAAAAATACAAACATCCTTAATTAAATTATTTCACTCTAGTGCCTGCAAAAGTAAGCAAAAAAAAACCCCAACAAAACAAAACCCAACGAACCTCACAAAATATATTTAGGTGAAAAAGGATAGTGTCAGGGCTTGGTTGTCTTGTTTTTCCTAAGCCTGTTTTATCAGCTTTGGCAACTGTTTTGCCCTGCGTGGGAAGGAAAAACACCATAACCATAAAAGTACACACAGATGTATTGTCTGAAAGCCACAAGAGCCGTGTCAGAGGCTTTAAATCAGCAGCTTCGTGTCATCTTTTTCCACTCAAATGTTCACCTTGTGGCCACTCAAGGCATGCTGCTATTCTGTGTGAGCTCTGTGTGATGGTTTGGGGCAGATTGATTTGACTGATACATGGATCATATCCCAGCTACCGTTGGGAGAGAAGGTGTCACTGAAGAACAGGGCTGAGGCACCTGATTACTAATTAATCAGACATGAGAAAAACCTCATGGAATCAGTTTCTATTTAATTATGGAAGCCTCATTTGGCATAGGAGCATATGCTGCTAACTCAATCGAGTGCTTTCAACTGACATCAAATAGTAATTATCAGAAAGAATCAAGTTTTTTGATTATTCATACTAATTTATTGAACACTTAAAATTAATGAACCTCAGTATTTTAAATTTGCTCAGTTGCACTGGGAGAAAAGGAGGGAGGTAAGGAAGGATGGGTTTCACAATTTAGAAGTACAGAGACTTGTTTAAAGATAAAATAAGTAAATTACAATATGGCATGAAATCCCATCGGTGCGTTGATGCACACAGAGGAAAGTTCCAGGCATGTTCTGGAACTGAGGAAAGTTCTGACAATGGCTTCATTGATACAATTCTTCTACCCCCCAAAAAAATCTTCCAACAACACTTTAGGGTCACCATAAGGGGCTGGGCAGACGACAGGAGATTTATTTGTTTGTCAGAGTGTTTCTATTTTAACCTACAGTTGTTCCAGTCTGGTGACTGAAAGGAAGTGCCTTTATATGCCACTGGAGATGAAGAGGAGGTGGGATTTTAGCTGGGTCTGAAGCAGCTTTCTCCTGCTCCTCTTTGATTTGCATTATTCTGGCCCTTCTCCTGCTGACAATACACGGGCACAAAGGTTACCACTGTGATAATTGCTGCTGACCCCTTTTCACAGCAGAGAACACAGGGTCCCTGTCTCCAGTCTATAAAGTCTGACTAATTAAAGCATCTCTTTCAGATACCAGATTTTGGAGGCAAAAAAAAAAAAAAAAAAAAAAAAATCAAAACCAAACTACAAAACAAAAGCTGTATTTCGCTGTTTGAGCCAGTTAATACATTATGCATTCAGTGATGTGATATGGCTTGTGTGAGTGGAACTGCTGTGGATTTATAGTGGGATGAATGAGATTTGAGTTCCAGCCTAGAATTTCTGATTGTTGAACATTTTCCTTTTAGCTGTTTCTAATGAGTTGTCTTGAGACCTTCCATATCTGTAAATTAAAATGTGTTTGTTTAATCCTTTCTCAATGCATAAATAAAAAAGAGGTCAAAAAATGCTTAGAAAACATGTATAGTTGCTCTTAAAGAAAATGTTTTTTGTAAGAAATGTATAATGTTGTCAGGAATTCATGTGTGGAAATTGATTTTTTTTTTTTT
>VYZP01069341.1:47792-58951 GCA_013400635.1 Hypocryptadius cinnamomeus | reverse complement strand
CTTCCACTACCTTCCTCTGCTGGATCTGCTGTCACATACTTAAGCCAGATTTAAATGCTGGAGTCTATGCCCAACCCCTGCCAAGTCTTGTAAAGTAGTGCCAGAGATCTTCTGGCTTTATTAATTTCAAACATGGCTTCCTAAAGAGTATAAATGTCCTTTGACAATCTTTTTGGCCAGGTTACCTCAGTGCACATAGCACGATGAGTCTTTCCATGTATTTGAATGTTTCATGTCCAGAAGAAACTCTTGTTGAGGTACTTGCAAGTCCTCAGGCTGCCTCAAGTGCAGCTGTATGGCTTGAGGTCCATAGCCTCAGTACAAATATTACCTTTGTGATGTACATGTTCAATTCAAAAAAATGCATTCCCTGCAGGAAATGCAGGGAGAATGCAGGAAATGCAAAAACGATTCCTGTCATGCCACCAGATGATTTGGTAGTTGTGTGTCATCATAAGCCTGCAGTGTTTGTTTTCTTTAGAGATCAAAGCCATTATTTAAGTAAGTTACTTCAGCAATAATCATATTCCCATAATGGGAAGTAGAAGGATTTTCCATTGTACTCTTGGCTTTTGCTAACATCCAGTGCAAATCTGTTTGCTTTTCATAGGTGTATCTAAAGAATTGCTGGATGAGTTCTTTGGAAAAGCTGAGCCTTTATATTTTACCTACAGAAAACAGTGATCTTCTCTTGGTATCAAGGGAGACACTAACACATTTACACATACTGACTTGCAAAGAGAGACAAAAATCTTCCATCCAATTCAGAAAATTCCCTCAAACTCAAATCCAAGATGTGAGGTAATAATAATAATAATCTGAGCTCATTGATTGAAATGTTTTCCCCATTCAAGAAGGGAGATGGAGGGACAAATCTGAGTGCCTCAGGAATAGCATTCTCTTCTTTTCTCATCCAGTTCCAACGAGCCCAGGCTACCGGGCGAAATTCAGGCCCTCCCTGACATCTCATTCCACAGAGCTCACTCCTGAGGCAGCTGGGCTGGCTGGCTATTTTGTGGCCACTACAAATGTAGATGCAATCAACAGTTCTTGACCAGCTAAAAATGTGAATGTGGATCTAAGATCTTTGGGTCCTGGATTTATAAAGTAGTGGTGTGTCTGTATAATTTAATGTATGTCCTACCTGCAGTGAGACTGAACTGTGTGTTTAATAGGGACTGAGAGGCGCCTGGCAGAGAGACATTTGGTTTATTGCCATGCAAAGAGCAGCCTTTTCATGTTGAGTGTAACACTCCCATGCATCTGTGGTTTGATCGGGTCATTTAACTTCTCTACCTCAGTTGTTTCATCTGAGAAGTCAGATTGCTAGGACTTGCATTTTTGACAAGTGGTGCAGGAGGATTAACTCATGAGTGTACACTCTGGACTTCAGACAAGCCTACAAGTATGAAAAAGTATAATCAATATTGCTTGTCCTGTACTTGAACACACTTGCACACAGCCTTATCCTGAGCACAGCTGACTGTTTGCTACTAGTACTTAAGGCAGTGAAGGCTGAATGTGCTCAGTAGGATTGGAATCAGACTAAAAATTTACTTTTAAGACAGCCATTGAAAATCCAAAGTTTGGGAAGAACCAAGAGAGACTCCAAAGGCTGAGGCAGGCAGTGATAGCTTTCCACCGATTCCAACAGGCTTTGAATGAAGATTGTATCTCCCACAACTGTCTCAGATAGTTATCATTCCTCACCATACATACTTCTTCATCTTCTGCTTCCCTCAGAAAACAGGAATCCAGGAAGTTCTTCAAGCCAGAAGAGACCATTTCTAACGTCAAGGAAAGGGAAGAAAACAGCATGTTGCTTCTGTACCTAGCTATCAAAATCTAGCATTCTAATTAAAAATATATAAATGGGAAAAAATTGTGAAGGATTGGAACACATACTTGTGGAACTGAGCGGTTTTTTCCCTTGGGCTGATTTTTGAGTTGGATTTGATCTTGAGATAATTAGGGAGTTGTAAAGCTGGCTTGATGGAATGATAAGAAGTCAGTATGGCAGTGGATGAAAATAACCAAGATTTTGGAAACAAAATAAATAAGGATTTTTTGATTTGAGAAGTCAGGAGCAGCACATCTGTTCTACCTGTAGGTGCTGCATCCACATGGCTGTGGTGGGTGATAAGGACCAATAAATGACAGGCAAGGCCCACCAACACCCTCGGTTGTTCAGTTAAAACCTGCTTTGGAGGAAATTGAATCTCCATGCTACAGTATTGCATTGTTCATTTCATGCCTTCTGCATTCCTGGTGAGGATTTTCTGGAAATAAGGGGAAGGGAGAGATAGAGGCTGTATAGCAGCTACTCTGACTTTTAGTGCAGGCATCTGGGGTGCAGAGGAAGATATATGCAATGGTGAAAACTAATGCTGCAGGCTATAGCACAGGAGCAGGTGAGAGCTGCTTTACCCAGTTGCTGATGGAAGAGTAAGGCTGAGTAGGGGGAGCAAAGGTGATAAAAGCAACTAATTTGAGGGGAAAAAATGTAGGAAAAAAAAAGTTTAGATGCAAAATGATGTTCCTTGGCTGGAGCATTCTGTCTGCAAAGGGCGCGTCTGGTTACATGTGGCATTTGGCACAACTGCAAAATGGTAGGAACAAATGAGAGTGGGGCGGGTAGGAACTTCCTGTATCTTTCCTGCTGCTTCAATTAATAAGAAAAGTCAAGTTTGTGCCCCTGTCTCATTGATGAAGTGCTGGCTTCAGGCCATTGGCAGGGTGGTAATTAACAATTAGCTGGGGTAAGAGCAATATTAATAAGATAAATTATTGCTAAGGAGATGGGGAACATGAGTGTTGGGATGTATGGCAGTGAGGCTGGGACTCTTCACCAATAGGGCAGCAGTGCTACAGAGAAGGAGACCAGGGGGACTGAGAGCTGCAGTGCTGGGGTGTGGGGTTGAGTGCTGTAGGAGCCAGGGCTGTAAGGAGCAAGAGGTGGAGTTTGGTTGTGAGGAAATGAGGTGGTACAGGAGACAGTGGACATTTAGAGGATGCATGCTGACATTGATTTTTGGAGAGGGAAGAGACAAAGAGATGAAAAGTTTGAAAGGAGGTCTGCTGAAAATTGAATTCACTTTGGAGAATCAACTTCGGAGAAGAGCAAGAAATTGTAGATTTACATGAGAAGAGAGGATGTGAGTCTTCCCTGCTAGCCAGTTTTCCATCCACATATTCAGTTTGTGATGCCAGGCATAGTCTCCCTGTCTCTTGATGCAAAGCTATGCCTCCTTCCTTGCTCTGTTCTACCAGGCACCTCAGGGCTGTTGCTTTTTTAAGCTTTTCCATCCCTTCAGACGACCCCTCCAGGCTGATATGAGCCCAGTAGGCTGTGCAGCAGCCTTGTGTGGCAGGCTGCCCCAAGAAACCAGCCACAGAAGAAGAAAACACCATACTCCCCCATGCTTGGTGATACAGCCCACCACACAGCAGACAATGGCTGTTACCATGGTGCTGCATCACAAGAGTGGGTGTCTCTGGTGTCACACTCTGGCTGACACATGATACTTCTGTCTCGAGTCTCTTTCAGTTTTGGCTCCTGTCCTCTGCTGTGGGAATGAATGGTGTTTTCCTTTGTTTAGAAAATCTGCTGAGAGATCTGCCAGCTGAGGCCTTCCCGTTCTGACCAAAGCCAATAATGATCTGTTCACACTGGCTAGGCTGACTCTGTCCCAGTGAAATGGGCTTGTCCCCATTTAACTTTCCACCTGTCATTTGTGACTGATGCGTGCTCACTGCCTGGGCAGAGCTGGGGACGGATGTGGATGTGCCCATCCATTTCCAGCTCTCTGCTGTCAACACCCATCGCAGATTTGTTTAAGCAGAGGAAGTGATCTTCTTAGTACTTTCCTTCAGAGCAATGTTGTTTGTGTTTTTGACTGGAGCATTTCAGCCAGAGGCTGCTTTATGAACATGCCAGAGTTGCAGGCCATAATTATCTCATTTTGGGGAGGAGAGTGGGGTGTTATGCTTTACTTTTCCCAGCTCTGAAGGCTGCTTGTTGCATGCCAGTGTGACACGCAATTGTAGCTGCAGCAGTCCTTCTCTGACTTGGGTTTTCAGATGCTGATAATCCTGTAAAAAGCTACTGTCTACCCTACCAAAAAAAGGGCCATTGAATAAATGTTTTTTTCCCCTCATGTCTCACCAGCTTTGTATCTGATGTGCAGTCTCAGTCCTCTGAAACATCTGTAGCAGGATAAAGAGGACACTCATGAAAAAGGGAAAATTTTACAGGAGACTCAACAGGAATATGCCAGGGTCTAAGGAAGCCAAAACCACAAAGCCACCATATCTTGGCTTGAAATGTATGCTTCCCTTGATGATAGCATACCATACAGTTACAGTATTTGGCATCTCCTTTTGGAGGTCAAGACCAGAAAGATTTCTGTGAGACTGGCTAAGGATTCAATAGAAAGAATAGTGCTGTGTAGAATTACATATATTGTTCAGGAGGGTAAAAAACCACGTGGACCATTTTTCTTCTGCTCAAATACAGTATCTCCTGACCTGTGTGTTTTAATGCACTTTTGAACACCACTGCTGATATTTATGCAAAACATTCTTTTTTCTTGTGGCTGGTAGACTAGATGTGCTACTTTACTAATGGATCCATCTGGTTACTACATGCAGGCACAAGTAGAGATGGCAGAAGGAATCAGTGAGTCTAGGGCAGATGGGGCTCTGAGTGGAAGACTCCTAAGAGTAGCCATGCTTAGGCAGAGGTTTTTCACTTATTTGAGATGGCCTTTGATAATCGGATTCAACAGATGAACATAAGGTTCAGTGCTTCAGCCTGAGAAAGAAAGGTGTCTCTTTCCTTATATGATTCCCTTACTTTTCTACTAGACACTGTATCTTCTGGGAAAAAGCTGCAGGAGATGTGCCTGCCAGATTGACTTGTGGGGCTGAAGATTCTGATGTTATGCATGCTCTGTAGTACAAGGCAGTGTGTCCTTGTTAAGCTAGGGCAGAGTTAATTTCATCTCAGTAGCTGTTACAGGGCTGGTTTTTGATATAGCATGACAGTGGTGTTGATAACACACTGATGGTTTGTTTTTTGCCAAGTTGTGGTTATCCTAAGTCAAAGACTATTGTTCCCTTGTCTTGTGCTCTGCCACTGAGACGGCACGGAAATGAAAGTGGGAGGGATCAAGGCCGGGACAGGTGACCCGAACTGCCCAAAGGGATGTCCCACACACAGAACGTCATGCTGGGTATTTGAGCTGGGGGGAGTTACCTGGAAGGGCGGATGGTCTGGTTTCAGGAAGGGGAGGTCTGGCTCAGTCAGTGGGCAGTGAGCAATTGCATTGCACATTACTTGATTATTTTTTATTAACATTGTTATTTTTTACCATTATTATTTTCCTTTATTTTCACTATTACACGGTGTTCTTATCTCAACATACAGACTTGATTTGATTCTCCTCCCCATTCCACAGGGATGAGGGAGGAGAAGGGAGGAGGCGGAGTGACCAGTGGCAGGGTGCTTCATTTCCATTTGGGCTTAAACCATGACACAGTGAAAGAACCCTTCCCTTTTATTCTCCCAATGCCAAATCTATCTTTGCCATAGAGATAACATTGCAAAGAAACCAAAATGTGATTCTGTTCTTTACTCTCTATGTTGCAAGTTGGGGGAAGGGAAAGAGTCTTGGTGATTTGATCCCTAGAAAACTTCATCTAATGATCTAATATGGCAAAGATCCAGACAGAGAAACAACACCGAGATCCTGGGACTGGCTGAAATTTCATTTTCCCTTCCTCCACTGTTGGTGTTCCCCTTGCTGGAGTATCGTGAATTCCTAGACCTGGCCTCTTGCTTCCCTCTCAGGAGCAGGATGGAGGGCTTTCCCCCATCCAGAGAGAAGGCTAGGTTGTACCCTTAGTGCTGGGAAGCAGCAGGAGCAGGACTTGCTAGGGCTTGGTAGCTCCAGAACAACCGGCTATTTCTCTGTTACTTTTGGAGATGCTTGGGAAGAACATGGCCAACATGGCCAACATGGCCAAGGGTTCTGTCTGGAACCCTTCCTCTGGCCAACTTTTAGTATGGCCCCTAGGTTACACCATGATTGCTGCATTGGGCTGACACTTTTGTAGGGAGTTGGCAAAGAAAATATTTAATGACCTGTCTCTGCTGTGGGCTCATCAGTTCCACAAAGACATCCAGGAACTGTGGCTGTTTGTTGGGGAGGGGACGGCAGCCTGTCTAGAAGGTTGTACGCCCTACAGATGGGCTGATTTCAGGACCCTGCAGCCCCTTCTAAAGAGAAGGCCAAAGTGACAGATGTGCTAGACATGAGGAAGAGTAAGAGTTAAGATTAAGAGAGGACGTGACAATAGAGACCTATGAGGTAACCAAGAACCTTCCAAAGCAGGGATATTCAGCAGGATTTTCCATGTTCTTCAGTTTGACTTGGGCTAATAAGGAGATTTCTAAAGACTCACTCAGCAGGGGAGGTACTGTGAAGTCCCTGGTTTTGGAAGTAAATATAAAATTGGAGATCCCCAAACTCAGATGGATAGAATAAGAAATTCGAGATTTCCCATCAAATGGTTGAATTCTGGCTAGTTACCGGGCTCCCTGGGCAGGGAATGTTGGTCATTGCCTTTCCTCCCAATGAACATATCAGATGGAGAATGGAGTGAAGTGAAATCTCTGGATTGTTTCTTGGCCATAGCAAGACTCTAGAGAATTGCCGATGAGTGAAGGAGCAGGACAAGAGTCAATTAACCCATAAAAGGGAAGTTTCCAGGAGCTCTGGATATGAGGCCAAACAAACCTGTCAACCTGTGAGGAAACAGCCAAGTGAGGAATGGTGATAGTGTCATGGCTTGCAGCATACACCTTCTCACAGTGAAGCTGGCTAACTAGCCATTGTGTCCACTGGCTCTTTCCGTGCTGTAGCTGTCACCCTGGGCTTTACTATAATAATTTATACCTGACTCTTAAAAAAAATTAATAGGAAGGTTACCATCTTTACACATGCTGTTTTTCTTACTCTGTACCTCACCTCCAAGTTTGCTGTTCCCCTTATGGTGTTGCAGCTTCTTTTCCACCTTTAATTCAGAAAAAAATTGGTTGCAATGGTGACTATGTTTTTCTAAGTAAAACAGAAAAAAAAAATGTTTTCCCAGCTGTTTCCAGAAAATCCAGACACACGAAGAAAATCCAGTAAATGATTAACTCTGTCTTTCCATCTGTAGATAGTGGTGTTTCTGGTTAGGCTTTTTTAATGACTTTTTTTTATATCCCTAGCCTTCTTCTCCCTCAAGACAAAAGAGAGTCTCTTTGATTTGAAATGCAATGTCGTGAGAAATTTTGTGGTGAGTACCTGGATGATTACTTACTTGTGGTTTTCTGCCTTTTGAATAAGGAAAGATTATTTGGAAGTGAGTTTCCTGTACTACTTCCCTGTAACAGCAACTTTATTGGCAAAAAATGACAGAGTTTATGCTTTGGTTACTCTTTGCAGAATGCTGATTTTAATACACTCCTTTTTTTTTTTTTTTTTTTTTTTTCTTTTTGTTTTTTTGTTCATTATGAGGTGGTACAGTGGGGTAGGGTATTTTCAGCTGTAAATTTTTGACCCAGACAAATTTGTTTTAGAAAGTAGAGGGGAAGAGACTGGTACCATCTGGCTGGAACAGGCATTGACACAGCAATACTCAATCCATGTATCCACTAAGTTGCTTCCCTGCTGGTGAGAGAAAGCATCCTATGACCCCTGTGTTGTGACCAGAAGCAGGTTTGACTCATGTGTTATAGTCAGAAAACAAGGTTTGATTTGCTGCCCTGCTCCCACTCTGGTGGTCAAGTGTGGGCTTGCTTGACAAGCACATCTTGGCAGCCCTTGACACTGCCTGTTGTACCCATTTTCCTATTTATTGACCTTCTGTTTTCTACTCAAGACTCTTTGCAAACAAGTAGTCTGCCATAACTACTTTTTTGCCCAGGGTACCAATTTTGCTACCTGGCATACCCAAACTTGATATTTTCAATACTGTGACCTGGGCAATCTCAGCCAATCTCAGCTGACAGCACTACTAGGGCATTGTTGGCTTTGCAAGGCTCTGCTCCCCCAAATACCCCAGCAACTGCCTTTGCAGTTTGGCTGCTTCTCACACAAATCACTCTTATCCAAGATGTGGAATCCAGCTGTTCCTCATGCTGCTTTCACACTTCTGTCTCCCACAGACACCTGCTTCTGAGATTGTCTCCCATTTCCCATGCCCTGTTCAGCCTCAGCCCAGCACCCATGTACATCACCTGCCCAATGTTGGCTCCCTGCTCCCATCAGTGCCCATGGCTGGGGAAATCAGAGCAGCTTAGCCACTGCACAGGCTGGACTTGACTGCCATCTTCTGAGGTTTTTTTTTTTTTGTTTTGGTTTTTTGTTTTTTGGGTTTTTTGTGGTTTTTTTTTTGGGGGGGGGGGTTTATTTTTTTCAATTTCTGTTTGGGTTGTTTAAAGATATATGCTGTGTGCTCATGACTAAATTCTTTAACAATTAAGAGTGCTCTCTAACTGTGATATGTATCTCATAACTGCTTAGAAAGCTGCCAGGTTTTGTGTCAGCTTTTTGTGACTTTTCTTTTTTTTAATATAGCTACCTGGAAATTTATATCAAGCATTTGGACAAAAAATACAGATTTCCTTCACAAATGTACTAACCCCACGACATTTCTCTGCTGATTGCCCATTCACAGAAATGTTTTAGGATTTAATATGGCCCTTCTGCAGAAAACAATGATCAGTGGTGTAAGATACACCAGTTTGTGCCAATTTCAGGACTCCATCACCCTCTTTCGCAGTGAAGCTAACCAAGAGTTAGATGCCCACATAGCAGAGGCTTGAAGGACCATCCTGCCCAGGCTGGCAAATGCTGTCCTTTCCCAGTCCTTCGCCATACAGCATATTCCTGGCAGCTAAATGTTTGTGTGACTCAGGCCAGATGCCTGGATAAGAGAGAAAAGGTCAAATTTTTCTCAACACAAATAGGGGGTGGGAAAGCTCCAAACTGGAGTGCAGTGGCTGCATCAGCCACCTAGGTGCCCAGGGCAGGGGATGTGCCTTGCAAGGGACATCACCAGCCCCTGACTCCAGCCCTGCTTTTGCTCCCAGCTGCCTCCTGGCCTGCAGTCGCATGACCTCAGCCTGTCAGGGAAGAGGCAGGCAGAGTGCATCAACTCCTCAGAGACCCAGGCACTGGGTGGTTTCTTTTTCCGCTGCATTAGCCATCTCAGATGTGACACAGATGGGGAATCCGCAGCCTGTGCTCCCACACCGGCTCCCAGGGCCCCCAGGGTGTCTGACAGATGGGACAAAACCCTGGCAGGGCCAAAACATGTTTGTCATCACAGCTGTGGCTGGGGGAGAGGGGTGAAGCTGTTTAGCACATCTCCCAGCCCTGCAGGTGCAATTTGGCCACAGAGGATGGGCACGGAGGAGCTGCATCACAGGGACCTCTTCGAGACCCTTTCCAGCTGTTTCAGGGGATGGAAAGACAGGTTTTCACCCATCTGTTCCCAGAGGACAGAAACGACTGGATTGCAGTGCTGCTGAGCAGGGCAGGGGGCAGGTCCTGTGCTGCTCCTGGGATGGATGGTTAAAGACAGCTTGTGGTGCTGGGGAGCAGGTGAGAGGCTTAGGATGGGGAGAGGGGAAGTTGTAGGGAAAGAGCAGAATGTCTTCTGAAATACAGTGTACACCACTGGCACCCAGATGACACAGGCAGTGCAGTCTGCTGCCAGGCGACGTGGGTGTAAAGCAGGGGCAGTACTGTTTGGGCAAACGTGGAGCTGGAAGTGGTGAGAAATAGTGGGTTCGGTCTAGGAGAAGCAGTGCGAACTCTGCATGCCACAGCACTATTGGGAAGAGCATGGGGAGGTGCTGCTGGATGGAGACCCCAGACAAGTTGGAAGAGCCCAGAGATGATGCTGTCTTATTGCCAAACAGGGAAAGCTTTAGGCCAGGGTGCTTCAAGTGTTATGCCTGGATGTACTTTTATCCTGTTGGAAGTGGATTTTTTTCCCCATGGGCCTAAAGAAAGACTGAAATTTCCCAGTGCTGGCAGGAAGGGTGGCTGTGGCACTGAGTTGTGAGGCCAGTGGGGAACAAGGCAGGACTAGGCTGTCTCCTCTGCCACAGAGGTGTTGCTCTGTCTGCGTGTGGTACACTTATGTCAGTGACTTCATGGTGATGCACTTCTACCACCAGCACCGTCCAAAACCTTTCAGAAGAGTACAGCATTAGAGAAGAACCTTGCCTACCACCTAACACATGGGTTTTTTTACCCATGCTCAGAACGAAGCAAACATACAATGTGTTCAGTGATTCCTGGCCCTCAGAGATTGTTCCAGAAAGCCTATTCTCAAGTTTGATTAGTTAAAACCAAAGAAGTTTTCAGGTGCCGCTGAAAAAATCACAGATATACTGAACTTACAGAAATTGACATCCTTCTTTATGTAGTCTGCCAGCTACTTGTGCAGTTAACTCCTCTAACTGGGCTAATGAGATTTGGGAGTATTTTCTAAAGGACAGTTTTTGATAGGGAAACCCCACTTTTACTTAAAAGCACAAGGCTCAGAGGTCCTAGTTAGAGAAATTCTATTGATGTGGCTGAGTGCTTTAAAACCTGACAATGCAAGAGAGCTTCCAGCAAACTGTGAAAAAAACAAAAATGAAAAATCAGTTTCGAGTGTTCAGATGGGGCTACTCCAAAGACATCTGCGCTCTTCTGCTTTTTGAAGGCGATCTGCGAGAGAAAGCCNGCACGGCACGGAACGGCACGGCACGGAACGGCCCGGCTCGGCGCAGCCCGGCGGGAGGGCGGCTGCGATCCGCCGCGGCCGGCGATGGGAGATGGAGGGAGCCGGCGGTGCGGTAAGGGGCGGCGTATGCCCGTACGGGTGCGGGGGTTGCGCTCAACCGGAGGCACTTTTTCCCATTTACTTTTGCATTTTTTCTTTCCTCCCACCTCTTTTTTCTTCTTTCTGTTTTCTTTTTGTTACGCTTTCTCCTTTCTTCCTCTTCCCTTATCCCCTTTCCTCTTACTGTTTTCCCCTCTTAATTTCTTCTCTTTTTTTTTTTTTTTTTTTTTTAAATCCTTTTTACAGTGCCCTAAGAGAAAAAAGGTCGG
>VYZP01069341.1:0-47422 GCA_013400635.1 Hypocryptadius cinnamomeus | reverse complement strand
AGTTTTTTGTTTTTTTTTTTTTTTTTTTTTTCCTTCCTCTCCCAACAACTGCGAGCCGCACTGAGGGGATTTAAGAGCAGAGTACGGCATGTCCCAGCCCCCGCGGGCTTTGGTCGTGTTCCTGCCCAGCGCCGCTGCTGCGGGCACGCGGTCTGGGTTGCGCTTTTCACTCTATTGCTTTGCTAATCCTGGAATAATTCCTTTTCATTTATTTATTTTAAATCTTTTCAAGGAGCACGTGGTGCACTCCGCTCGCCTNTTTTTTTTTTTTTTTTTTTTTTAAATCCTTTTCACAGTGCCCTAAGAGCAAAAAGGTCGGAGCCCACTTCTGTGCTCGTAAGTGCTAGATCCCGAGAGACACCAGCTGCAGCAGGGAGGCTGCACTCAGGGCTGGGACCCCGAGCCTGCACGTCGTGCAGTTCGTTTTGCTTGTGTCTCCAAGTAACTTGTCTGTCTAACACATCAGCACTGTTGCTGAACTGACAAGCTCTCTTAATGTAGCCAAATTCTTGAACTGAACGAAACGTTGTCAGAAGAGCGTTTGGCTGAGTAGTAGCATTGCACTTTCAGGGCAAGAGTAGAGTTGAGATGATTTCACCAAAAGTGCAAAAGTGTAGAATATTAAACAACGCAGGCATGCTCCTGTGCAGTTGAGGTGCTATCTTCATCCTTGCTCCCGGGAACTGGAGCTACACTTCTCAGTGGGAACATAAACATATATTTGAAATGAGTTTGAACTTCACACAAGCCCACTGAAGTTGCTAACTCCCATATAGGTATCTCCGTGCTGTAAACATCAATTACCTGTCTGCCACAGGGTCCAGTTAGTATATTGTCAGGCAAAGCCGCATGTATGTGTTACTGGAGTGCTTTGGGTGTGTAATAGGCAACTGCAAGTACTTAGTTTTGTAGCTTCAGTCACACTTTAATTCTGTCTGTGCGTAGGGCCATAAACACAGAATGTCAAATGCAGTATTTGTAGTGAAACTGGAGGTTGCACACCCAGTGTTTGAAGCAATTGTAATAAACTGCTGAGAGTCATCCAAGCCTTTCTGGTTTAGCTAGTAGAAAGAAGCCTCTTTCTACTCCAAATGCTTTTTCATCAGTCATATCCTTAGTTGATGTGTTTCAGCAGATGTTACCAGTTTAATGCTCAGTGAATCTGTCCTAGCTCTGTTGATTTACACTGAGAGTTAGTTTTGGGGCATCCTTTTGATGGGAGAGAGGTAAAGTTAACCATGTAGGAGACTCTGTTCAATGATCCCATTCAGTTAGAGGCCTTGGTTCATTGGGGAATGTGAGAACATCCTTTGTGGTAGTGGTGGTGATGATAAAAAGAATCTGGGAAACTTGCATGCTGCTGTTTTCAAAACCTGAAACAAATTTTGAAACAAAAAAGGTAGGACTTCTCAATCTGCACAGAAAATTCTTGCATAACTGACCTGTGTGAAAGTGGTTCTCTTGAGCTATTAGTGTTTAAGTGGATTATTTGATTTACTATTTCCAATTTCCAATTTTCAATTTTCAGTTTAATCTCTGTGCCGTCAAAGCGAGAAGGAAAAGAGCAGTGAGGATCCTAATGAACATGCTAGCATATTTTTTTCGCCAGCAGATCCTTTACTGTTGTCAAGGTGCATAGCTGAAGGACATGGATGTTGTTTAGAGTACTTCCCCTCCCTGCCTCCACACCAACACAGTCTTTCTGTTCTTGCCCATCGCACCAGGAAACTGGCAATTGATTTTGCAGCTTTGATATAAGACATGGTTTGGGGGTTGATTCTTGTAGGTTGAGAGGCAGGCTCTCTGCAAGAGTGCCATGGAGCATCTCTGCAGGCACTTGTCTCCATGCGTGTGTTCTGAGACAAGTGCTGGAAGATTCAGCATTTAGGCAGCACAGGTAGTACACCACACAAGGCCACCAGTACTAAGTAAGGGTGCTTGGGCCATAGCTCATAGAAACAGTCTTTGTGCTTGCACAGTAGCTGATTGCTTGAAACCATCCCTCCTTCATGGAGAGACAGGCTGGCAGACCTGAGGGCTAGAGTGATTTTTCTCAGGCATGTGTTTCTCTGAGGGTTGTGTTTCTCTTTTGAGAACCTCTGTTTGCTTGCAAGGGTCTTGAGAGAGAGCAAGAGGCTGGGGTACTGCCGGCTGCTGATTTAAATGTGATTTAGAGGTAGCACAATGTAGTGGCCTAGTGAAGGGAGCCCAAGAAAGGGCGGGAGGGGGTAGTGTCTGCATAGTATTAGGTGGGTGGGTCCCCAGGGTGCTGGGAAGCCATCTGCCAAGCTGTTGTTCTTCAGCTGAGGCTGGACAAACCTGTGAACTGCTGCTAGAACTCAAAGATTGAGGCTGTCAGAGTATCCTGCTCCAGATCAGCTGTGCCTTGCGAGTGCTGAGGATCCCCAGGGTGCAGCAGCTGTTAGAGTTGTTTGGTGAGAGTCTTGCTGAGCTTACCCAGCAAAGGTGGGAGTAATGTTCCTGGGCTCTGCAGGGACATATGCCACCCACTGCCCTTGAAGGGACGTTTCCTTGCAAATAGTCCCTGGTGGAGAGCTGGCTTCTGGTGGAGCAGGGATTTCTCGATCTGCCACCTCTTGATCTGATTTCTTGATCTGCAACTAGGACCTGCTGTGTGGCCTGGGTGGTTCATTGCATCCTAGTGGGTTGTAAAATTGCGTGTGGCTCCTTTCCCTCTGGAAGTTTGGCTGAGAAGTGGGATGTGTGCTAGGGAGCTTCTCTGGGCAGTCACCATACAGCAAAGTGGGTCTGCAGATAAACAAATTTAGATCTTGTGCAATTTGTGTCCTAAACTTCTGAATATCTTCCTAAATGGATTGATGCCTATCAAACCCCATGATCACAAAGACTATTTCTAGTCCTTTTTTTCCTGTTTGTAGTGATGTGAAGTTGGGGGGCAGGGTGTGTGTGTGTGTGTGTGTGTTAGAAATAATTTTCTTCTGTTAGATGAAAAAGTTGTTTGAGACCAGCTCAAAGTGTCTGCCTCACACTTTCATACTGGATGTAAGTGTTCAATTCCTCTCAGGAATGGCACTGTTTGAAGTATCCTTCTGCAGTATGTTTCCAGATACTTTATTTGAGTGCAGCTCCTCCTTGCTCTGAGATGTTTCTTGCTGTTTTGCCAGCTTCTGTTTGAGACCACAGACTCCTGTGATGCTAATGCATCCAAACATTTATTCTGTTCATTACAGAGATGAGCAAGGCAGGTTGTGGATGGTGCTTAAAAGCAGGGTGGGGTGAGAGCTAGCCCTCTGGGTGCGGGCTTGGTTGCTACAGGGTTGAATCAGGAGTCAGAGGAGTTCGGGTATTACCTAGCCCTTGAAGCTTGAATGGCTTCTAAATTGACTGTACTTCCTGGATGCTGTAAGTAAAAAAACCTGTTTGGGCACTGGATCAGGCTGTCCATCAGGGATCAAGCTGTCCATCAGACTGTGAGCACTGCATTTCCACCTCCACTGAGTACCTCAGCCACCAGTGATGGCTGTGGGAAGTGTGTGCCTCCCTTTGCTAACTGCACAGAAGATTTTCAGTATTGCAACTTCTGGGCTAAGCCAAAGGAAACCATGCTGGAGCTGGCTTTGAAGATGGCCAGCCAGGGCACAAACACAGCGGTCACTGCCATGCTTGCTGAGCAACGTTTTGCTGCCTGGTGAAAGGTCTGTCTTGCACAGGACCAGGAGCTGGACTTGATGATCATGATGGGTCCATTTCAGCTCAGCATATTTTATGATTCTGTGACTGAAAGGAGGCCCTTGTCTTGAATCTCTGATGCAGTAGTTTGGGAGCAGTAAGAAAACAACGGCACAGATTACATAACACAAGCCTCGCTTTTTGCAGAAACCATGAATGGGGCTTGCTTTCTCTTCTTGGCGTGAAATGACACAGTGGAAGAGGTGGCTTAAAGTGTATTCATTATTTTTTTACAACAAATGACACTTTTCAAGGAAGTGTCATTTGAGTAATAACTGTATCTCCCAGGCTGAGTGAATGCCAGGTGTGATGGCAAGATGCACTTAGGCCTGGGATATGTCTGCACAACAGTGCAAACAGAAGAATGCTTCCCAGGGAAGCCCTGTTCTCAAGAGGGAACAAATTCTAGTACCAGCAAGTTCTGATTGTCGTCAGCTGTCTTGTCTGTGAACTTACTGTGACTTAATGAGTAAAAAAGAAGAGGTATTAACTTCCTCACCAGTGGGACACAAGTGCCAGCTGGCCTGTGTTGTGCTGCATGTGGGGGATGTAAGATCTTTAATGTCTTCTGCCTTCTTGCCACAGCTGGAACTGCTTTTGACTCCTGACCACTTGCAGAGCCATAGCTGCCTGACAATGTTGGCAGTCCTTAAGATGCACTTTCTTAGCTAGCATATGGTCTTGCAACAATATTTTCAGTCCCCCAGTGCCTGCACCTCAGGAGAAATTTGTTGATGTGTTTTCTCACTTCTGCCTTAATTGTGCCAGAGATAAGATGGCTCAGATCAAACTTCAGTCAAATTTCTGTTCCAAAAAAACTTCTCTTAAATCTAGGTAAGGATCAGAAAAAACTGCTGAGGTGAAAGCTGTAAAATTAATTTAAATATGTGATATGAAAGAATCATGCAGAATCACTAAGCTATGTCTAAGACATATACCCCTTTTTGCATACTCGTTGTTACTGTGTTGTTAGTTCTACAGTTTGCGCTTACCACAGAGAAAATGCAGGTTTTTACACTTTTGCAAATGTTCATTCTTCTGGTGTAGAGTGATCTGATGGCTGGTTGTGGGGTGTTTTTTTGTTTGTTGGTTTTTTTTAACCATTCACTGAAATGGAGTATTTTAATCACTTGGGGACATTACCTATGTTTATAACATTGATTTGAAAAATGAAGATGAGCTCTCCCAATACCCTGTCCCTCCATCCATAAAAGCAGTGTATATTTAGCTGGACATAACGAATGCACAGCACATGGCAAAGGATGCCGTCTGTAAAGTTTCAAGGGATGGCAGATGTTGACTAGAGTTTTGGAAAGAATTTAGTTGTTTAAAGAGAAAGAGAACTAACTTCTGGTAGGCTCATGAAGCATTTAGGTATATTCAAATTTTAGCTTCCATGGAGGAGAAATCCATGTGGAGCAGACGTGTAGCCTGTCTAAACATTGTCCTGCCATCTGAGATGCCTGAAGATGATGGAAGCACACTACCTGCTGAAGTGAAGCAGTCTGTCAGTTTGCTAAATATACTGGAACAGATTGAACAAAAACAGTAAATGCAAGATGTCTACTGCATGCATCACTGAATTTGAAATGAGTTTGATATCTGGATCTGGATATAAGATGCTGTCTTTGCACAGTTTTTCTTAAATCACACCCCATCCCAATGCTCTTTGACATAACTCAGGCTTTATAAAGCCACTTGCACTGTGGCTTTATAAAAGTTTTGGGTGTTTCTCTTCATCTCTGTATGTTATGTCTAAGAACACAGTGGCTCAGGCAGTGAGCTAAAGTCTTCTTCTCAGAGGACTTGTTTTGATTCTTGCACATACCTTAGAAATAATGTGTAGATATCCAAAGGTCCATACAGCATGCATCAAAAATCACTGACTTGACAAATACAAAATGCTGAGTGACCTTTAATGGTAAAGTGTAATCATACAGACTTTGAATTAATATGCTGTTCAAAGCCGTGCAGTTACAGCTCAGACAGCGTCAGCCTTTGCATAATAGAAAGCATTTAATTCTGTATAACAGCTGACTGCTTCCTAACAGCTTCAACCAAACAACAAAGCAAACATTTCTTTAAGGGGGTAAAATTCAAGTGCAGGTCTAAAACAAGGCAACCAGACTGGAAACAAATTTTACCTGCTTAATACTGCTGCTAAGGCATTAATTTGAGGTTTTTTTTGTCACTGTTCCCAGTTTTTTTCCTAAGAAGAAAGTCTTTTGCTTCATTTCTGAACTGAGCCTCTCTTTAGAGACTGAACTTCTGTGAAGTCTGCCTTTGTGCAGGGAGAGCGGCTTTGATAGTATCTGCACCCTTTCAGTTTTGCTCTCTCCAGCCTCACTGCTTCCTGTGAGGCTGCTCATAGTAAACAAACCCTGTAGTACTGGGAATAATGGCATAGGAAGCCTGCAGTGCCCTGGTGCCTTCTGGTGAATCCCTGGGGTAAGCTGTGGAGTGTGTTGTGGTGAGGACTCATGAGGAGCTGGCTGGATGGTACCAAGCCTGAGTTCTCTCCAGTCCAGGGCCATGCCAAAGCCTTGTGATAGTAACTCTCTGAGCTGGTTAGGATTCAAGGCTGCTTTAACCCAGGAGCATGTATGTGGTCATGGAGGTCAGCAGATGCCCAGGAAGAGGTCAGCTTAGAGATTCATGAGAAGGATATGATTTCTATATTGTTAGGGATTTATATCCCTTGAGCTTGTTCACCTTCGTCAGGTACCTCAGTATTTTGGTTTCTGTGAGATTGCTTTGCAAGGTGGTTGGTGGTTTTGACTACAAACTGTACCAGGAACCATGTCGTCTTTGGTGTGGTGCTGACTCCCAATACCTTCTTCTGGTGTCTTCGTGCTGTTGCATTAAAAAAAAAAGGTGATGAATTACTGGTTGTTCTTTGCATTTTTCAGACCTCTTATCACTGCAAGCACCTCTGCCACATCTCTGTACAAGTTGCCTTATAGCTGAAAAGTCTTATGTGACCCTCTCTAAAATCCTGACTTCTCTGCTGGAAAACAGCTATAAGCAGTGCTCTCACACAAGCCCATTCTTTCTTCCCCACCTTCTGGCTTCCTATACATCTCCCTGCAACTCCTGATAGTTAGGAATTAGTTTAAAACCCAGGCTTAGATTAGTTTTAGCAGCTCCAGCTGAGATTAAGCCATGCAAAGCTCCTGTTCTTTTGAATTTTAATCTATTTTACTAATGCTTTAATTCAAGAATTGCGAATGTGTATTAGTGTAGGAAGATATAAGGAAAACATAGCTATGGTGTGTGAGGTCACATGGAATTAAACAGTACAACCCTTGCCTCCCCAGTAGTCTTACTGTGAGCACCTACACTCTTCCTGTGATGTTGGTGCACTAGGTTTTACCAGTTCGCAAGTTTATTTTAATGCCAGCTTTCTGCATTTAATCCTGTTACTTAGGAAAGTGATTTAAGACAAGCTCAACAGGCATAGTCTTTTCAGAACAATTGGTACGACCTGTCAAAAAGAGTGAAGCTTGCTGAGCTCTTGGCCACTCAAGGATGATGTGACAGCAGAGGCAGAGCTCTCAATGCAGGATTCTGTAAAGACTTGCCCATGACATTGCAACTTGCTGGAGAAGGTTTTAAAATCTGTGGGAACCATCTGTCCATCATTCCTGCTGAGAGCATAAACTCACTGTATTGGGGTATTTGATAGGCTGCTAATTGAGATTTTTGCTGCTAGAGATGTTGGTGAAGCAATGAGACTGGACCAAGCACGGTCTGGGATTATAAATGGTCCAGGTGTGGCTGTGAAGTTCTCCGTAGTGATTTACAGGCATTCTTCAAGGCTTTTTTTCTGCTTTCTTGCAATACTGCAGCATTTCCCCAGTAGCCTCAATGAAACCTCCAAAAGTTGCTCCAGTGTAGGGGCTGTTGCCTGCTGTCAGGGAGATGACATCCAGTGGTGGTATGGCTGAGGGGGAAGGCAGGAAGCTCTGGGAAACAGAGCTGTGCACATGTGAAAGCATGTAAAGCTGAGGCTTCCTCATGGTACGACTTAATTGTGGAGACATGCCTGAGGACGCTTTCACCTCTGTGTCCTGGCTAACAGTTCTTCATGAATAAGTTCATGAATTCAAGTTCTTCTTAGGTCCTTTCCTGTTGATGTTTCCCCTTAGGATGGGTGGTCTCTTGCTGTCCAGAATTGTGGCTGACTCTTGCTCTCTGAAGACTCATGTTTGAGCACCCATCCTGTTCTGCTTTTTCTCATGCACTCTTTTCCCAGGTCTTCTGCAAGGAATGAGTCTGTCTTAACAGCATCTGTCCTCTCAGGGAGTCTGAAAAATTCCAGACTGGAAGTTGCCATTTAATTATCTGCTTCTTTGAATACTTCCTCCTTATTAGACATTTTCAAAGAAAATATATGACCTTAAGTGTGAATGCTTCAGGAGGCATGGGTCCACACTGGTTCTTTGTGCTCAGACTGACCCATTGCTTGTCCCAGCAGCTGTGGACAGTGTTATCCCCTTCCACTGAGACAAAGCCCAGCTCTCCTGTCAGCTTAGCTGAAAATGGTGGTGACATAGCAAGAGTTTGATATTCTTCACTTAAAGCTCTCTGACATGTAAATATGTGTCTTGGTTTGAGACAAGTTAGGAGGAAACGTTCACCCCAAGACAGTATGATAAAAAAGGCCCCAGGACAAAACCAGTTGGTCCCAAAAAAGGTCCTGACCAGAACCTCAGTGAAAGTCAAAAGAGGATGCTTTGGTGCTTTTCTACTGTGGAGAAAGGAGAAGCATTTTCTTCAGCTTTTTATGACTCACTATACCTATCTAAAAGCCACTGAGATTTTTGGAGGGCAGTTTGAGGGGAGCTTACAAGTTGAAATGAAATTCATCCAGAGAGCGAAACTGTGCTTCAGGAAAGGCAGCAACCAGCTCTCAGCAGGAGTTAAAGACACCTCTCAAGGGTGAATTGTGGGAACAGTTTCTCCTTGCAGATACTGACCTGCTGCTCCATTTGCACATCCAGACAGCAGAGCAGAGGCACTGTATGTGCTTCTTGCTGGGCTGACTTACCTGTGCTTGGCAGCTCCTGCTGGAGGAGCAGGAACCCTGTGGTCTTACCATCCTGCTGCTGTTCAGTTCAGTGCTGAGACACAGATTCAGTAGCTTCATTCCTGTGCTGGCCTGAAACCACCACAAGCACCATGGGCTTATCCTAAAGAATCTCTCTGCTCCCTAAGCATGAAACAGAAGGCCAGCAAGGTGGAACCTCTGTTGACCCATGCCAATGCCTTGTGTGGGGTCAACAGAAACTGGTCCAGTGTGTTCGTAGGAGGTCTGAGGGGCGAGGACTGCCAAGTGCAAACTAATGCAGCCTCATAAATGTTACCTAAAATTCACTGGGAGGCAAATGCAGCCTCCTAACTCCTGACCAAGAGCTATGACCTAGAGAAGTAGGCTTGATCAAACATGTTCAAACAGGCAGAAAGCACTGCAAGAATGATGCACCAGTGGGTAGGAGCTTGCTGCCTCTCTTCCCAGAGCATCACTGGACTGAAAAATAATATGTATATGGCTCATGAGAAATGTATGTGCAGCTGGGCTGATTTAAGGGGATTGGTGCTCTTAAGCGTCACCCTCTCCAGCACTGACAAAGACGAGATGCTTCAAAGGTGGTGGTTAAAGCCATCTGAGGGAAGCAATTATGAAATGGCTGACCTGGATGCAGATTTCTTTGCCCTTGAGCTGAGAGAGAAGGCTTAAGCAGGAGTTTTATATCCCTTTCAATCTTGCTCGTATTTAATCTTTGCTAATGCAGCTTGAAAGTACCATGAATGTTTGTCCAGCCCATTTCTGAGCTCTTCATTTGAGGGCATTTTGACTCCTGCAGAGCTTGGGTGAGTGGTGGATCGAAAGAAGGAAAGGAGAACACATCTTGTCTCTTGATTTGGACATTGGTAAAGCAACAGTCTTAAAAACTAGCTCTGACCTCAGAGCATCCTCATTCTTTCCTGCTCTTGCATTCTTTTTTAATATGTCTTATTTGGATGAAATATGATAAACTTACCCTTAAGCCTGGATATGGACTTTCTTTATACATCCTTTTAGTGCTTTGACAACCTGAATAGATGTTAAATACAGCTGTTCCCATACAAAAGCCAGTATCTGTAATTTTCATCAGCAGCGTTGAGCACTTCTGACAATCAAGTTACCTCCTTCAGATGCAAAGACTAAGATCGTGCAGCCTCTGTTTAGGCACTTAACTCTGATAAATGATGGCCTATACACTGAAACCCCATTAATTTTACAATTTATTTGTGACTGTTAATGGATGATGCAGAGGGTGCTGTGAGCTGGAGTTTTCTTCTTTGCTTTACAATAAGGTACAGGCAAATAGAGGTCCTTGGAACACGTGTTTGCTGGCAGGGATGCTCAGTGCAGCAGATGTCTGTGAAATCTCAAAAGAGCAAGGCTGAGGGATGGAGAAGCTGTGTCCCAGAGGGGTATAGATCAGAAATTCTTTACTGCTCAGGAACTGGACTGTTCTGTTAATTTTATTTTCCATTTCATTTATCTGTCACTGGGATTTGGCACCAGCTAGTCGTTAGCCATCCCATCCCTTCACATCCGTCTGAGCAGGCTGAATTTTTGTCTGGCTCTGTAAGCTACTCCTGTCTAAGCTATTGCAGACAAAGAGCCTTCTCCTGTGTGCTCTGGCTCCAGCTATTCCTTTTCTAGCCCTTCCTGCCTCCCTGCCAGTGAATGAATGCAGGCCTGTAAGGGCAGGACAGATATGGTGATTTCTTCCAAGCTCATTTTGTCATGCTTGTGATAGTCATTTTCGTGATAGAAATCCCTTTATCTGTTCCATCACATCTTTACAAAAGGATTGGGTAGGCTGATGTTAGCTCGTGCCTCAATGTACTGGAAACCCTAGTGCTGAGTAGTTGGACTAGAGAATCTCTAGTGAATGGTAAATAAATTAGTCCAAGACCCCTGTGTAAGATCTGCTGTTGACTTAGGGCAGAGTGGTGTTGGACTAAATCTTGCAGAACTGGCACAGTGCAGAAAGGTAGGAGAAGAAATGGGTGTAAAAGGCCAGGGAAACCTGGAGCAAAACCATTCTAGGGCACAGGGCAAGATAACTATTCGTTGTGCTCCTGGAAGAAAATACAATTGTTGGACAGATGGCCTAGGAGGAATATATGGATTTGTAGTTCCATCCATCCCTGATTAAAGAGCTGTAACTATGTGTTCCTGTGAATTATGTGTCCCTTGTACTTTGAATTTGTCTTTGTATCTGACGCTTATCCTGAGGTATTTGATAGAAATGCTTAGAAGTTATTGTTGTCCTAGTGGGTGGAATGTTCCATTTAACTTTGTTTTTTAAAGAGTGTTTTCGTAGGCTAATGCTTTCACCAGTGTAAACCATGCCATGGTTTGCTGTGCTACAGCAATTGACTGCCTCATATGAATATAAAGTTTACTGAAGAATTTATAGAGTTAGTGATTTATTTTATCTGTCACTTCAAACAGAAGAATTACGGGCTCTGTCTTGCCCAGCTGGGAAGAAACTTAATGCTGACTCTAGATAGTTTTTTCACTACAGTTTATTGCTGGCGTGTGCTTTATCTTAGAAATTTGTTTTGTCCCTACCTGTTCAGAAAAGTATTTTGATCTTAGTCCCATAGTTTTTCTCTCTTCTGAGAAACTGGACCTTTACTCTATCAAAGTGTTTCTTACAGGAAACGAGCAGTGCTGGGGGCACCAGGCCTGGGTAGAACAGGTTGCTCAATCTGTCTGTCCATTCACCCCTCCAGGTGTTCCCCTGCTCACTGGGCTCACTACCCTGTGTCCCCTCCCTGCCTCCTGGCCAGATAAACCAGGTTTGACTTGTGCAGTATGGTTGTAAAACGAAGTTGGGCTTTTGTCCTGACCTAGACAGTGGTGGTCATGCATGGGCTGCCCAGCAGGGACCCTTAGACAGTACTCCTGTCTAAGTACATGTTTGCATACCTTATCCTTCTTCCCCTTTTTTTATCCCCTTCCCCATCCTTGTTGTAGTCTGTGCTCCTCACTTTCTCTTCCCCACTATCTTTTCAAAGAGACAGCCTGCCCCATTTATGGTTTTCCCATGAGTTCTAGTTTTATGACATACATACCCAAATTTGCTATATCTGATACTGTTCCCTTGATATTTTTAACCCTAACCAATATTATTGAGATAGTTGGCCACTACTGCTGGTTTTTTAGTAGGTAAGCTGGTTAAAGAGTGTGTAAAGAGTGGTTGGGTGCTCTCACATCTCTGTTAGGTCTTTGTTTTTAATACTGAAATTCTTGAGTTCAGTGACAGAGGGGTGAGCTCTTCAAAAGTGCTCTGAGTTGGCCCATGTCTACTCTGGATGATCTTGGTGGTGACAGAGTGAAACGAATACTTTAAAAATGCTGCCTGAAGGGATTTCATGTTCCTTCTTCTGTTTTTTCACTAAAAGGTATATAAACTTTATTTTTACTCTAGGCAGAAGCACTTGTGCGGGATAATGACATATCAGCTCATGCCCAGAATGTTGCCAAGGCCAAATATGAATTTTTATTTGGCTTGGAAGAAGAGAAGCCTTCAGGAATGGGTAAGTTCTATTTATTAGTATTGTGTGCAAAAAAAAAAAAAAAAAATCTGTTAAGCCACTCAGGAAAGTTTTGCAGAAGCTTCTCCTTTAATGACCCCATGAGGCTCACTCACTGTGCTATGCTGCCCTTTGCAAGTACCAGACTATAGGATCCTGCTGGTTTGGCCCCAGAAAATGACATATACCCCTGCCTTTCTTTCTGGCTCATGTGGGCCACCATGATATGACAGCAGGGACTCATGTGCTACAGACACATTGGTGGAGGGAGTTCCCTGCACTTTTCTGCAGTGGAGTTGTTCAGCCACAAGTTCTGCAATTGCTGAAACATTGCCATTTCTGCCTGGAGATCCTTCTAGAAATGCACTTTGTGGTCTTTCTACAGGTAGAGGTAGGTGAGATTTTAATTCAGATACTTGAGGTGGTACCCAAACTGCTCTATCCTCTGGAGTCAGTGATTCCAGAAGTCCAGGTGCAATATCTAATGTTATGCCTAAGGATCTGTCTTGTTCCTCTTGTCTTCTTGTAAGTATAGGGCATTTTCTACCTTTTAAGAGCCCCAAGCTTAGAAGAAAATAAATGTAGTTATTGTAGCTATTCCTCTTGCCGTGTCAAAATTATCAACAAGCCCTGCCCTCTTTGAAAAAGCGTTTCCTCAGGCTGTTCTCTTTGTACCTTGATCCTTTCTAATTGCAAACTTTCTGGAATGTCACTTAATTAAAAAAGACTCCCTTCTTGCCAGAAAAGGGCAGCACTTCCTTCAAAAACAAACTGTGTATGCGCCTCAACTTCAGTGAGGAAAAAAATATTAATAATGGTAATGATAACAACAACAACAATAACAACAATAACAATAGTAAAGAATAAAAAAAGCAGAACTTGAGTTTATTCCTGGATTTTATAAAGTTTGGTTATCCACCTGGGAAATCCTAATTGCAAAGTGGAAAAAACCCCAAATTTCCAAAAAGAGAAAAAAACCCTCAAAAAAACCCCAAACCAAAAGGACCTCATTTAGGAATTTTAAAAACTTTTCCAAATTGCCACAAAATGTGTATCAGTTTATTACATGAATCATGACGACCTCATTTCTTGCTTGGAAAGACACAGTGTGAGAGCACTGTCATCAAGCATTGGTACAAATCCAGAGACTGGTATTAAATAAAGTATGCTGGGTCTAATAAATCCAAGTGAATCTATTGTTATTACTAGCCAAAACAATTTATCAAATATGATGGGTATCCCAAGCTAAGTACTGAGCTCTAAAATAAAGGGTAGCAAAGAGTAAGCCCGATACATTGACTTATGTGTCTAATTCTCTGTATTTTTTCTGTGCTTCTTGCCTTGTTTCCGGATCTCCTCCTGTTCCTTTATTAATGAGAAACTACCACTAGGGGCTAACAATTAGCAAAATGGGAGTGATTTCAAGGGACTCTCACAGGAGGGTTTGTGAATATTTAACAGTGGTTAACATACAACGTTTGTGAATTGTACCCAAAAACTGGGTGACATTGTGCTTACGCAGACTGGCCTCATGCTGTCACAGACAAATGCATCCTCCTCCTCCTCCTTCTCTTACAAGTTGTTTGACCGCCATGGATAAATGAGAGTGGTTCTGCCCCTTCTAGTTTTTTCTTCAGCTTTTAAGTGCTTGTTTACTGGAGGTAAATGAGGACAGGGTGACTGAGGGGACGGTAGTGCAAACTCAGGGCTTTTGTACATCAAATCATGGTTTTTTTGGATTTGATATATGTCAAATATGTCATGACATATGCTTTTGGGGGAAGCAGCTATGCTTGAAAGTCTTTCTGTTCTTCTCTGTGTTAGATGGGAAGGGAGAAAACACCACCAAAAATCCAAATAAACATGCTACTTTCTGAAGTTTCCTTTAAAAGAAAGAAGACATGCTTTTTAGGGGTCAAAGTATGAAATATTTCAAGCAAATGAGTGACAGGGGCAGGGCCAGGAGAAATGTTGGTGTTTAAACTTGATAAAGAAAACAACTTGTCACTGTGGGCAGTTAGGCTGAACTTTAATTTATCTAACTTAAAGCAGTTGACCCGTGCCATGGCTGGCCTCCGAAACTGAAGGTAGCATGTAAGCTGCTGAACAGCTTAATTACTTCTGCCTTCTGGTTTATCCTTTCCTTTTCAGCCACAGCCATGTTACTGTAGCCCTGCTGATGCTGCTCAGGACATACATGTCTTGACTGAGTACTAAAACACTTGCATCAGACAAGCCAATTCACAAAGAAAGAGCAGTTATTGGGGGCGAATGTGGCAAACACTTCTGTTTACCCACGTGGGAGATGACAGCTTTTGTTAATAAGCTCTGTGCTGATTTTTACCTTCCAGGTTGAGGCTGCTGGTCATTTTCAGATGAGAAAATGAGGGGGGGGAGAAAGAAAAAGGTGGCTTTAGAAGAAGTGTTTCATCAACGATATTCAAATGCTAATAAAGCTGTCACATGTAAAACATTTTCCTTTGCTGTCTTCAGCCTTAATTTTATCTGGGATGTTTGTGATCACTGATGCCCTAATGTGCTCTTGTCTTTAATGCATGATGCCTCTTGTCTGGGTCCTCTCCTCTCTTTTTCATTGCCCATCCTCCTGCCCTCCATGCATTACCCGGAGCAGAAGCAGGTCCAAGCCCCCGGGACCCTCCTGTTGTGGCAAGGTTCAAGACCACACATTTCCCTGCAGACCCCTCCCACTGAGGGAGCGGGGAGGATGCACCACACTTGTCCACGTGGCGCTGCACAGCCTGGCCACCTTCCTTGGCAAAAACCCAGCCTTCTGCCTTCCAGCAAAAGAAAATGTTTTTTAGAAACTGAATTTAGCTGCGTTGGACAAGACTTCTTCTCAGACTCACTGACATAAAAGGCCGCTTGTTGTATGTGGAAACATACATTCCTCCTCTGGAAACTGCTGTGGAAACAGTGATCTCTATTGAGCAGACTTTTCTTCAGGCTTGGCTGTGTTACAGGCCTGATTTTTATGACTTTGCCGTTAATACATTTACATACCAAAAAGAAAAAAAAAAAAGTCACGGCCACATGACTTAGTCTTAAAAGTGCTTCCTTGGGGAAAAAAGTGGGGGATACTACAAAATAATTCCTTAAATAAACATGAAGGCCAAATACCCCATAATTCCTGTTATATGAGAAAATAAATCCAAGACTGTTGTTAGGAAGAAAATAGCTTCTTAAGATTAATAATCAGTCTTTTCTCTGATGCTTCTGAGAGGAGAAAGCTTTCATCTCTCCTGTGTACCAGAGGTTTAATCTCATCCTTCACAAAAAGGCCCTGTACAAATACTGCCTGTGTTGCTATGCAAATTTGGTCTTTCCCAACAGCTGCTGGAAGAAGCTTGGTTTTGAATTCCTGGAGAAACAAATAGCTTTTTGGAAAGCCTGTCACTTGCTGTTTTGTGTTCAGTGAGGTGTCATGAGGCAACTGAGCTCATTTAACATCTTGCTTCTGCCAAAAGAGATAGTCCCAGACACACACTGCCACCGATTGTCTCATGCTAGTTCTTGTGCTCATCTGTGTGCTTAGCAAGCTCAAGCCAGCAAAAACTGTAACAACCCCCCTCTCCCCCAAAATAATGCCAAAAGAACGATTCTAAAAAAAGGGCCTATTTTCTCCTGGCAGTGTGTGCTGAATCTTCTTTGCAAGGGGTCAAACAATGCCAGATCTGACACGTGAAAGAAAATCAAACACATACTTTGACCCATGCAACATACCTGTTCCTGAACTGCAATCGAAGAAATGGTTGCTTTTGCTTTAGAATGTCTAGAACTTTTTTTCAAGAGCAAAGGAAGGACACAATGGCTGCTATTTTGTACAAGTAAAGCCTTTTCAGGGTTCTTATGCTTCTGATTTAAACATCTATAAGAAAATTATCGCAGTATCTTTGTGTAAAGTGAGCATCACTGACATACATTCTGCCTCATTTGTTTCCTCTGTTATTTCAAGGCACAGATGTCCAGCTCTGCTGCGTCCCCCTCGCATTGCATGGAAGTGGTACCTTCCTGGTCCTCACTGCAGGAACTGCCCTTAGACCACAGGCACTCATTACATTGTTCTCATGGCAGCCCAGACTGCTGACTGTAGTCTTGCCCAGTGCTCCAACCCTGTTGTTTTCCATTTTGAGGCACCACCCTTTGCCATATTTTCATCTCTTGCTCTTTCCATCTCCAGGCAATCCTGAAAGTCTGGGCTCCCTGGTCTGGCATCTTCCTCTGCAGCTCTGTTTTCCTTAAGAGGTGCAAAACTGCATTTTCTGAGGGCTGGAGGACTGCCTGATTTTCACATTACTTTTGCTTAATTACGGTGAAGGATTGGCACATCGGATGTCTTGCAGCATTTACCAGGAGCACACACAAGGCTGGAATACAGAAAGATCAGAGCTGTGGTATCCCTCTTCCACATAATTAAAATTCCATCATCCTGTTGTGCATACTTGACTTTATCAGCTTGTTGTAGTTGTTTTTTCTAGTGTCCCACTGCATTTTCTGACATAGAGAAGTCCTGCAGGAATTTTTAAATCATAGTGTGTAATCAATAGTTTTCTCATAAATATCCCCAATGTCTGGCATTGCTGATTGGTAATGATGCAAAAAGAAGGTTAAATTTTTAAGTCTCCAGAGGTACTGTATCAGAAGGTACTTTGCCAGTTGAGTTTGTGCACTATAGGAAGTGATTACCTCTTTGGCACCAGCATGTTCACTGGCCATGCTGAGTGCTCCTCTTTCACTCCAGCATGGAGTAAAGCAGGTCATTTTGGATGCTCTGAAGAGCAGCAAGCTCTTACAGTGCTGTCAGATGGGAACTGCGCATGGAAAAATAAATGCTGGTGCAGAAGGACAGGTTCCGTTGTGCTCTGCATCTTGGCTGCAGAGGTGGAGAGGAACTGTCTTGCTATCTCTCTTGAATTTCTTAGTCCTGCTTCCTGGGGCTGGGAGAAGCTGAGGCATGCTCTGGAGTTGTCAGGTATGATGTGATGGATGTCTGGGTTTCCAGTCCAGAGGGGAGGAAAAACTAAAGGGGGCACAAGGCATTATCCTAAGTCCCTTGCTCCACAGGAGGAAATTGAATGTCTTGTGACCTCCACTTGAAAGCTGGATAGATCAAGTTATCATAACCTACAGCTGTAGGGAGGAGATTACCACATCCTCAACTTTCTAAACAAGAGAGTTTTTTGAAGGCCAAGAGTTTAGTACAAATAATCATTAAAACATGTACTGTTTGTTTATTGTTTTTTAAAGGTGCAGAATTAAGCACTCAGGAGTTAGGAAATGCCAGAGTTACGGCAATAGATGTCTCCCTGTCTGTGCTCTTTTGGCCGAAGCTGAGAGCCATGCTGATGTGAGCACGCAAATACTTGGGGACCTGGTGATGCTGGCAGTCTGTCAGTGTCTGGCCACATCAGATGCTCTGAGCACACGTGGCACAGGCTGAATTCCGCTGAAGCTGGCAGGACTCAGCAATGCTTTCCTGGAGGCAGTCAGGTCGTCCCCTTCCATCAGGCAGACAGAAGATGGGGCATCCAGATCAGTGGGCACAACAGGAGAGGCTCAGCCAGCAGACTTAGCTTGTTATAGGCAGGTGCAGTGGGACACAGATGCCTTTTTACCTGTCACTGTGGCCTCCTTCCTCAGCCTCAGCTCCATCATCTGGTGAGATCTACAACACCAACACAAACCCTCTACTGTGCTGTAGCCTTGCTTAATTTCTGAAGCTTTCTGAAGGAAACGATGCATGTTAACTTGCTGTTGATATGCACATGGAGAAGGCATTTAAATAAAATTATATGGGTAGGTGCGCTTCTGGCCTGGTATTGGACTGAAAGAGTGTAACACAGAGTACAGCATGTATTTTTCCTGTTCACAGTTCACTGCTTTAACAAGTACCTTCTGCAGTAGATCCCTGGGTTGTTTATTTAAGTCTATCCAGCGTCCGGAGGAAGGGAGTCTCATTCACTGTGAGAGCCTGCTGAAAAGTTACAATGCAATGTCCAACGGCACCTTTAGCAACAAACACTTGGAGCCTGGGAGAGGCACATGTCCCTTTGTGTTCTGTTTTTGTTTTAGCTGGGCACATAACTTGAGATCCATCTCCTAGGGTGCTTTAAGAACTGCCTAGCAAGACTACTCTCAGCTTGGTTAATTGGTCCCAAACTCTGAAATGTAGTAAAGGACATCATTTTCTGCAGGTGTGCCTGGTTTCTGGATCTACAGAAATACAGAGTTTCTGAGATCTGTGCTTACAAGTGATGGATTTTTAAAGCTGTTTTTGCTTGCTCAAAGCAGCTTTCCAAGGGTTTTGAGAGGATTATTGAAAAGTACAGTATTTTAAATATGTAACATTAATTATAAGTGAATTTAGAGAGGCTGTAAAATCGTTGTAGATGCTGAAAGTGTCAAAGCAGCTGTGAGTTGTCACTGCTTCAGAAGTTTTTTCTTCAGGTAAAGGCTCTTATGGAGCTTTTAAAGTAATTCTTGCTAATTACTGTGTGTATCTACACTTAGAAAATCTGTTAGCTGCTTCCTTTCTAAATCACAGCAGCAGAAAAATAGAAAATTTCAGATTCTTTTTGGATCTGTTGTTTACATTTTGGGTTTCAGACTTCTCCAAACGTAAGTCTTAAATGAAAACTTGAGATTCTCACAGCCATATAATTCCAGAGTGTGGGACTTCAAAGAAGAAAAGGGCATTAAATATTCTAAGACCCACTTGCACTTTTATGTCAGGATAAGGAGTCCAGATATTCCCTTTGTATTTTCCCTCCTGTTCCTGCTCATGCTAGCAGCTGTTCCACACTACCATTTTGCTTTCCAGGGTAATGACTCTTGGGACTGAGCTATCTCACTGACCATCTGTGGCCCATACAGCAATTTGTAGTGGATAATCCCTCACACTAAATCCTCTCAGCACGTGCTGCATGTTAGTTTTGGACTTTGTCCTGTTTTGAGCTTGCTGTAGGCCTGTGAGTGACTGCAGCAAGGTGCCATCCTTCTTGCAACCAGAGGAAAGGTACAGGGCTTTTTGGCGGACACTTAATTCAAGTGCAGTTGGGGTGATGCAAGTGGTCCCAAACCCTGTTTACCACGAGGAATTAGTTAAAATCTGTGGGGACAAATATGCACCCATAGCCTCTGAGAGAGGCACAAAGTGAACCATGTATTTTACATGCTTTCTAAATGCACAGGATTTATGTTCTTATCCTAGTGGCTTTTCTCACTCTTTTCCAAACCAATGACAACGTAGCATCATCATATCTTACCAGACTCCAGCACTGGCTAGCAGAGAGATTCGTCACAGATTTACTTAGCACGGGCATGGTTGTCCTATGGCAGACTGAAGTTTTGTCTAGCACTGTCTCTGGCAGCCCAAACCCCCCGGAATTTAGGGAACTGCACAAGAGCAGTGGTGGGCAGTATCTTTTAGTGAATCTCTTCCAGTATGCAGGAAGCTGTGGGTGTACGATTTCCTGAGGAACATACTGCCCCTGCATGTGTGCAGGGGATTATTTTTTCCCTTAACAAATTCGTTTAATTTCTGGGTAACCCTGAGCCACTGGCTGTCACTCCATTGTTCGGCTGTTCAAGCATGGACTGCAAAGAACACACAGCCTGTGCATGCTGCTGGGCTCTGCACCAAACCTCCCAGTGACCACAGCAGGGAGTCCCTCTGATTGTCTCTTTTTGGGGTGAGAGATCTCAGCCAAGATGGTCAGTTTTTCTGCAAGGGCTCTGCCATACCTCTATTCCCCTTTACCTTCCCTGCATGTTTGCTAAGTCACAGAGGCGTTTCACCAGGATTTATTTCTAGGTAACTCTCCCCAACCTCTTCCCTCTGCCTCTCACTTTCACTCAGCTTCCCCATTTCCACCAACTTGTTGTTTTTACATAATGCTGTTGTAACTTTCGACGGGATGAACATCTGGCTCCGCTTCTCCTTTTTGGAGCAAGGAAACTGCCCAAAAGCCTGGAGTGTCTGCAAGCTGCAGAAAATCCTGTGCCCAGTCCGGTGTGGATGTTTGCAGTCCAGTTACAAAAGCCCCGTGTTCGCATTATGTTAATCCCCTGGCTTTGGCTACTCTGTCCAGGCAGGACCTATCGCAGCATGGAGAATGACATCATTTGGAAAAAGGGCTGCTGCATGAGGCTGCCAGAGGCTGTGCAGCATCCCTCCCCTTTTATACGGGACGGCTGCTCCATCTCAGCAGAAGCAGGCTGCTTTATCAATTGGAATAGTTTTAGTGACTGTAGAAGTTGTAACATAATGGAGTGCAGAAGGAGATGCATGTAACCCTCCTCTCTGGCAGGCTGCAGTAGTGATACAATACCATAAATCCTGTGACTTGTTCATTAAGCTCTGTCACCTAGAGATTTGTCTCATCTTAATGCATACATTGTTTTTTGCTTGCCTTAATTTGCCTTTTACAAATGGTGGCGAGGATACCAGGAAAGCGTAACTGAAATGATGCTGCATGCAAGCTCACCCACGTGCTACTTGTGATCGGCGCAAGAAACTGCAGAGACATAAAATGCAGGATGACTGGGCTGCTTAGTGAATGCTTCCAGCTCACTAATGCTGAAATGCCATAAAGCATCCTGCATTCTGAAACCAGCACATGACTCTCAGCATCACCATTCTGCCCGATTCTCCCCTTAAGACACAGTTACAAAAACGGCAGCTAAGCACAGACGTATCCCTGGCATGCCGTCAGGCAGCCTTGCTGGAGGAAATTTTTTTTTCCCCCTGCAAGCTGCCAAGGTGGACTCCTTAGCTCCTGCGATAGACTGAATGAGACTGCAGTTCCCCCATCAGTTTCATAATACTCAGAAAGCATCCATTTACATCATTGTGTGCAGTGCAGGGCAGCAGCTGCCAGGAAATTTGAAACTATTTTGATTCCAGTTGACTAGAACAGCAGCAATTGAATTAGCTGGTATCGCTATAGATAAACTGATGATCTTTGCATTTTATTTCTTTGACCAATGGGTAACTGCTGGAGCTACAGTAACCTCTGTGAGTAAGGAGACTGTTCAAGCAAATATATCTAATTTCTCGAGCTATATTATATATATATATATATACTGTATAGAGAGAGACACTCACACCATTCTTTTTTAAAATGTACCTGTAAACAAAATGTCTGTCTATGCTTTTAACTTGTGTTTTGCTTCCTAGAATTTCCTTTTATTATGCTGTAGACAAGTTTGCTTGACATGGAATGGTTATTTACCTATGAAATATCATATCTGTGCCTGATTTAAGTCATTAATTCTTTCAACGTCTAGTCATCAGAAAGGCTGCCAAATGCTGTTAGGTTATATTTGCCCGGTCTCAGTTTTCTAGTCACTCACCCCCTTTCTATTTTAGCTTTTTCCTTATCCATTTCATTTCTTTTTTTTTTTTCCTTTCTTTCTTTCTTCCTTTCTTTTTTTTTTTCATTTGTTGAAAGAAGCCACCTTCAATGCAAAGTAGAAATTTGTGTTACCTGAAAGTGTGTGTCCTTTCTTTGTTTGTTTGGTGATGGGTATTTTTTTTCCCTGCGCATCTTCAGTGCAGTCCTTAAATTTTGTTGTCTTTCTATCCTTGTTTGTAATGCAGTCATATTGGGGGATGGGGTTGGACAGGATATGCCAGTAGCTGCAGCAAGACATGATGCTGTGGTGGTGGATGGGAATAAGGGAGGAGTTTCCCTTAAAGAGCTCAAGCTCCCCTAAGCTCTTGTACCTGAAATAGCTCTCTGAGGAAAGGGAAAGGCTTTGCAATTTTGCGAGAGAGTGGCAGATTGGTCGTGGTTTGCTTCACGAAATAGAGACCTTGGCAGTCATGTGCATGGTGGTACCTAACATAATGGCAACAGAACACTGCTTTGATGTCATACAGGAAGTTTTTTCAATCAGACAGAGAATTAGGCAATATTCCTGTGTGAAGGCAAGAATCCCACTGACTTGTGCTTGTATACAGCAGTGGCAGCAGCAGCAGCAGCAGTCTGTCCAGAGAACGGCTGCTGACATCTCACTGCAGAAGGGGCTTTACATTTCTGCTGTGATAGTGCTACTCTCTTGCCCAGATGGAACACAGCTTGCAGGTGTGGCAGAGGAGAGTACATGTAAGCACTCTCTCTCCCTTTGGACACCTCTCTGTGCCTGCATGTGTGGGTATGTGCTCTGTGTGTGTACCTCTTCCGGAGTCTATGGGCTTGCTATGAAGTTCAGGAGAAGTAAATCAGAAACTTGCTCAAGATTTCTTTCCACCATCAGCAGTGGCTGTCGGTGGCAGATGGGGAAGCGCAGCAGAGCATTTAGCATTCACCACAAGAAATAAGGCCCCCTCTGTTTCCCTCTTGTTGGTTCAGAAGCTAAGATAGCAATTAGCAGAGACGAGCCTGGCCTCTTGGCAGGATCTGTGTGCGGTGCCTTGTTAGGGCTTGGCCTCCGGAGCACGTTGGCTGCCTCCCAGCCCCACAGGAGGCTGGGGCTGACGCTCTGAGCTTCGTTCCAACAAGGCGAGATGTGTGGGTTGGAGTGAGGCATGGGGGGTCCCAGCTCTTGGGGCACTGTGTATTCCCTTTCTTTATGCAATGCAGCCAGAGTGTGGCCCAGGCAGTGGCCTCGCCATATGCTGTCCCGCAGTGCTGAGGGCACACACTAAGCATTGCTTGTGGGTGGATGTGTCCACCAAGAAGGGTTTATGTTAGCATCTACAGTAACATGCTCCCTATTAGTCCTCTCCTAAGAAATCCCTCCTCTAGACCATGTTGAGAGAGAGCAAGCATTAAGCTTCTGCATTAGAGAAGGATTGCAGGATGAGAAAGCAGCTTGGGGTGCTTGCCTGGGGTTGTTCTGGTGCAGGTGTAGGGACATTGTTACCACAGAGCATCGCTGTCATACGCGAGTCTGCCCTGGTGAAAGTGTCCCCACAGTGGCAGCCTAGTGCCTGTGCTGTGAAAAGTATGGGCTTGAGATGCATGCAAGCACTGCGTGACTGAATTGTGTGAAAAGGGGTCTGTTTGTCTGCTGCTTCAGACACTTAGGAAAAGCACTGTGGGTGTCCCCACACCTGTGTTTTGGAAACCTTGCCATGAAGATGGGCTGGTGATGCAATTGCGGACAGGGCATCCTTGCTCCTTATGGCTCCTTGGGACCTTGCAGCAGAGAAAAGGTCCTGCTTTGTCTAGTGACTATCCTGAACAGCAATCAAGTCGTCTGGATGAAGCTGAATTTTTATTATATAGTGATTAAGTCAATGGCATGGAGACGTTTGGAAAACCCACTGGGCAAGATTCTGAGGCTTGGCAGGGTCCAAGACTGTCTCTTTGATCCTGCACCACACCCAGTGTGTGGTATTTTCCCTATGGCTAGATATACTCGGATATACTGGCAGGTGTGAGCTTCTGCTTACCTTAACAAGCCACTGGCACACAGGTAACCATATTAATGCGGTTCTGAACTTGTGTTTGATTATCCTCTCTTTCACTTTGAACTCAGCCTATCATTAACCACAGCTGCATGGCTTCTGCCTCAGAAACAGACCTTGGTCGGCCTGCTTGGAGCAGAGATGGGGATCAGTTTGCAGTGCAGCACCTAGGGCATGTACCTTGGGACCAAACCATTCAAATTCAAGTTGGTGTCTAGTTTCAGAGCTGTCACCCCTGCTGCTTTTCGAAGTAGGTGTTTGGGTCTGGCCACCCTGCAGTTTGATTTAAAACACTTTAATACTCCAGGCCAGATGTTTTCTGTTTTGGTGGGGTTTTTGTTTTGGAGGTGTTTGTTTGTTTGTTTGTTTGTTTTGTGGTTGTTGTTGGTTCTTTTTTTTTTTCCCTAAAGGAGGGGACAAATACAAATGCATCTGTTGATGGTTGGCTTTTTAATTGTTGTTTTGGGGTTTTTTTTCCCTCAAGAGCTCAGTTCTTTCTTGGGCTGTGATATAAGGTAGGCAATTATCTGTCATTATGTGATCCCTGAGGTCCGTTCGGACAGATGGTTCTCTGTTACCCTGAAACAATGGGAGCCACTGGGTGCTTGGCGCTTGGAAAATGGGACCACCCATTTTTGCTCCTGCTTTGTTTACATCAGTTGGAAAAGCACAAGGAAGGGAGGGGTAGCAAGGTTTTTCTGCAGCAGTGTATTTGCTGCAGTAGAAAATGTGCATTGCATGGTATGTATCCATCACTCCAACATGACCTTCAGCTACCTGAGTTGTTAAAGGAAGAGGGTAGCGCTGGCAGAAAGTTTAATTGCTCATTAATTACTTTGTAATTTAGCTAATTAGTTTTGTCAAGGCTGTAGAACATAAGGGGTGTGGCTGATTATCTTCCCAGTGTTTCACCTTTACAAGTGCAAATTACCTGAAAACTGTAAAACCATCACGTGTAGTGTCTTTTTAAAGTAAAACCATCATGGGTGGTGCATGTTGTGGATGAATGTCAGATATCTGAATCTCTGCTTTCTTAGGCCTATGCGCCTGGCCTGTGGCCTGGCCTGAGGCCTCAGACTGTTCACGTGCCATTGGGACCTTTTCTGAAGTGTAGCAGACATTTCTGGCATTCCTTCCTCTGTAGTGCAGACTCCCAAAGCAGGGCCGCCCAAAAACTCCTATGTAAAGGGACCAGTTTTGGATAACTGCAGTGTGAGAGCAGAAGTGAGTTAAACTGAAGTATTTTCCCTGCAGGGGAGAGCGTTGTTGCTCTGTTAGGGGCGGGCCGGGGAGAGAGATCAGACTTTTTGCTTTGTGCATGTAGAGAATAAATCCAGGGTGTCTCTCCTTTTACTTTACAGGTAGTGGCCGTGGAAGCAGCAGTTTGCCTCCTCATACCATCATCAATGAATTTCCAGAGTACGGCACTGTAGAGTCGAGCAGACAAGCTCCATCGGCTCCATCAACGTGGCAGGCCGAGCCTGTAACACGCAGTCCAGAAAGACGGGATAGTCACCACTGTGTCAGGCCTGTTCCTCAGTGCGTAGCTCCTGCTGATAATTTGAGGCCTGATGCAGGGGCAGTGCAGCTTCACACCCCAAAAGAAGGTTTGCAACCCACGGGTAATCTGCCAGAGATTATGAAAATCTCTCGACAGCTAGAAGCAACAAAGGTGCAAGAAAGAGCAAATACTTCTCTCGATTTGGAGACGCACATGGAAAAAAAGAGTGTTACTGGCAGCCAAAATGTGCAGGCAGCCAGAGAACCAGTTCCAGCAGGCCAAGAAAAACTCTCAGACATGCTTCTTCCATCTGAACGAACAGCTGAGGAAAAGAAGTATTTGATCATAGAGAAAGATCTGGCTTCAGTACGGGCTGGAGAAAAGCAGTCTGAATCCTCACAAGCCATAAGTAATAAAGCAGAGGAGGTCCACGCAGCTCAGGAACCAAGCTGTCACAAGCCATCTGTGACAAACCTGGAAGCAGTCAGCAGAGTGGAGAGGGGGGCACGTTTTGAGGAGTTTTCAGAGTACAATCAAGGCAAAATGCAAACAGGTACTGAGAGAAGGCTTGCTAAAGAGGCAGCTGTGAGTAAACATGTAGAATTTCAAGGTGTGGAGATCTTATGGCTGCAAAAAGCTGAGGAGCAGAAAAGAAAGAAGCACTCACTGCTGGACTCTGTGTCTGTGGAGAGGAAGGCATTCCCCAAAACATCCAGCCACCCTGTGTCACCAGTGGTCTCCCCAGCCTTGCTTTCCTTGCCAGACAGTGCGTGGAGTGAGGTCTGTGAAGACCCAAGGCTGGAACCTGCTGCTTCTGGAGTCACTCCTCTACCACTGCTTGAAGAAAGCAGGAAGGGTGAAGTTTCTGTGAAGGACAAGAAGAACTGTGGTGAGGAGGAGATGGCTGTGCTTGCAAGAGGCCAGGGCAGGTGAGCTGGTGCTAAGAGGGGAGCAGGAGTCAGGCAGGGGTTCTCTTGTCTAGGTATGTAGCTTGTGCCTACCTGTTTAGGAGCTAATAAGAAGCAGCAAATATTTGTCTGCTGCCTGTGGTGTGGTGTTTACAGTACCGGTTTACATAGCTGGTGATTGGCTAGTGCCTGAAGTTGGTGCTGAAGCCACTTCACACCATCTTACTGAAGTTTACAGTCCATCTCAGATTTTGAAACGTAAAGATCAGAAGTCTTGCTGTTTGCACAGTGATGTCTGTGTGATGAAGCATCTGTAGCAGGTGTAATTGGGATCTGGACATGCCATGTAATTAAATACAGTTGGCATGCAAGCCTGGCCATACGCACCTGAACAGATTTTCTGGTTTCATTGCAGAGTTTGTGCAAAAATAGTGTGACAACAACCTCTGAATGGTTGGATAATAAAGTCATTTTATCCAGGGCCATGTAGATCATAGAGGATAAATGTTACAATATGTGCTTTCTCTATTATCTTTGTCTATCTGTCTATCTATCTGTCTATCTATCTGTCTGTCTATCTATCTGTGTTTATATAATTTCAGCAGTACATATTGCAAGAATGGTGTGCTGCTTTGCATCCTGATTTGCTTGCTTTTCTTTCCTGATGGAATCTCTGACAAAACAAAAGGTTCCACTGGTGCGTTCTGAGCAAACCAAGCCCACTTTGACCTGGAGAGTTGTGTGCTGCTGAGACAACATCTGTACAAGAGAGGCTTTCCTGCCTCTGCACCTCTGTATCTGTGGAGTTTTGCTTTGGCTAGTGCATGGGATTACTTGGGCTGGCTACCCTAACCTCTGAGTACTTGAGGAGCCCCACAGTATTTGGTGCAGCAGAGAAGAAAACTCTTCAGGGAGATGGTATACCTTTCCTTGCATCAGCAAGCAGGCCGAGTCTTCTCAGTCTCGTTCCCTGAGCTCCATATTTTTAATTGCACGTGCTTCCCTTTGCATTTTGGAGTGATTTCCTTCAGCTTTTTGCTGAAGACCCCAGTCCTAGGACTGCAGAGATAGTAAATAATCCTTCAGGGGCAGAGGCTCCATCTGGATACACATCTCCAACATGTGCAGCCTCTGGCTTGGCACTGGTGCTAGGATAGATCTTACACATTGTGTGTACTTTCCTCTTCTGCACATAAGCAGCTGATCTGTTAGACAATATTAGGATGTCTCCCAGCCCTCTTCTTTTACTCAGAAAATTGTTTCTTTCTATGTCCCTGGAGAGGGAGATGATGCTGTCATAAAGAGAGAGGTAGTGCAAAGAGAAACCAGCATTTTACCTGCAGCGCCCTCTCTTGCATAAAGCTGCGTCGACCTTTCTGCTCAGAAAGGGGGAAGGTGAGAAGGGTTGCCCAAAGTCTAAACCTTGCCCCCAAACTGAAATGAACTGTTTATGGTTAATTTTCAGGGTGGTGGAGGAGGGGGAAGCCGCCACAGGAGGATATGAAGATTTCCTTGGGCAGAGGCACTCTGACGTCTCCACTGATCTGTACAGCTCACAGTTTGAAAACATCCTAGACAATGCATCTTTGTACTACAGTGCGGAATCTCTGGAGACATTGTACTCGGAGCCCGATAGCTACTTCAGCTTTGAGATGCCACTCACTCCCATGATCCAGCAGCGCATGAAGGAGGGTGGACAGTTTTTAGATAGGACATCAGCCGTGGGGCAGACAGATGTCCCTGACAGGGAGGTGAAGGGATGTGGTGAAGGCATCACCGATGGCTTAAGGGATGTAAGCGAAACACTCTTCAAAGGAGACGTCACAGAAGTCCCTCGTCTGGAGAGGTAAAAGTAGTGGGTGAGCTTTCTGTGTGCCTGCTGATTTTTCCCCAACCTCTCTTTACTTCAGTGTACTGTCACAGAGTGTAGTTTTGCCTCTTTTAACACTTCTAATTTTCTACAGAGAATAATTTCCAGGGTGACTGCAGGAGAGAAATGAGCCATCCAAACCTGCCATTCATAAGAAGAGTGACAAATTTACGTTATGAGGGTTTATTAGGCAATGCTGATGAGTTGATAAAAGTCTGGCTTGTATTATCACATCTCTGGGACCTGTCTCTGAAAGAGTTAGTTATTGGGTATGAATGAACCTTGTTCAGCTACAGTTCCTACCTGAATTTATTGGCAGCAGCTTTAGGAGCGGTAACACTTTGTGTACACAAATGAGTTGTCCAAATGCAGTTTGTGATCTGGATGTTAAAGATGTGTCTTTGGGCACAGTGTTTCCTCTCTTGAGGCCAGTGGGAGTTTAGAACATTGCTTCTGCTGGGATGACGTTTTGCTCCCACCACATTCACAGGTTAGCTGCTTCTTTTGTTCGTGCACTTACTGAAAGACAAGCGAGCATTGCAAAAATGTTAATAATTTCTGTTTAGGTAAAAGGAGAGGTGAGAAAGCCTATTAAAAGAAAGAGTCATGTGAGAAGCAGAAACTAGGCTGAGTGGTCAGAAAATACTGTACAATTGTAGAAAATCACTCTATGTGCAACCTTTTCTTAGAGTGTGCTGTCAAAGAGAGTGGGGACAGTGAAAGGCAGACACAGACAAAGTGGGAGGTTGAATTAAAAGCAGAGTGGTGAGGCTTCAACACACCTGCAAATTAGTGAAGGACCTTGTGAGTGACAAAGATGCCTCTGGTCTTCATCCTCCAGGGACAAGATGTTATTTAAGAGTCCTAGGACTATTCCCTTAGATGGGACTAGTCTAGTTAGAGCTTCCCTGGGAGTAAAGGTGGGAGATCTTTTATCTGTTTTATTTCTTTTGTGCTAAAATGAAAGAAGTCCTTTGAGTAGAAGTAGTTTTGCTAACTGTGGATTGAGGTACAGTTTGCTCTTAAAACAGCAGGCAGAAGGACGTTAGAGTTTAAAATATTTTTCCCTCAATCATAGAGTAAAACAGGTGTTTAAATCTTGTGCATGCATGGTGCCTGCCAATAGGCAGTAAGTGGCTGTTAATCTGCAGTGATCTGTGTGGAGCCAAAAACTGAGGTCAGTCCTGAGACTTGCAGCTCCTTACTTACAGCAAAACCAAAGGCTGACATAAAACTGGACAGAGGGAGAACAAGCAGCACATTAAGATCCCGATTCTGTTAGCCTGTAGTTGCAGCATCTAGTATTTAAAAGATACTGTCAAGTAATGCCTACATTGGCTCATCAGGACAAAAATTATGACAAAGACAAGGTGTGCTTAGATGAGTCACATCAGGTGCATGCCTAGTGTGGATTTCACTTGGAATTAATTTTAGTTTAGATTTGCAGCCATACTGATAAACTAGCAGTAGATGTTTAAATACTTTTTTCCTCACTTAATTTAAAAAAAAAAAAGAAAAAAAAAAGAAAAAAAAAAGAGTGTTCCTGGTTTGTTTAGGGAAGTCTCAAGGGCTCACCTACGGTAGGTGCCAGTAGAGAATGTCACCACGGGAGGATAGCTAGCCACATGTATGCCCAACAGAGTAATCCTCCCAACAATAATCTTACAGCTAACACCACCCTTCCTCCTCCGGTATTCCAATATCATGTTGTATTGCACCGGGCTTGTATGTTGTGTGGTGACTGACAGGCGACTGACAGGTCGTGAGTACTACTTTGTTGGAGCCAGTGGGGGATCACGGTGTTAAGAGCGCATGGTGAGAAGCAGTGTGTGCGTGCTGGGGGCGGCGGGATGTTTATCGCACAGGGTCAAGGTGGTGTGTCATGGTGATGCTCAGGTGAACCAGAAATAGCCTCCTGAGCCCTGGCGGCTGAGGGAGTTTGAACGCGCGGTTGTGTTGCCTGAAGCAATCAGAGACTTAGGTTTACCTAAGTCTGCCTGTGCGATGTGTGTATGGCACCTCTGTGTCTGCTGCTGAAGCTCTCGTTTCCTACGGTGCCTGCGGTTGTGCTTGGGGCTGCAATTCCTCACGCGTAGTGCCTGTTTGGCGCTGCGGAGCAGCGGGGGCACTCTCCGCAGTGGTCCAGCCCTCCCGGAGGAGGAGGGTGGGGGGAGGTAAGCCCTCCGCCCCGCCGTACCCGGCCCCGCGCGGTGCCGCTGGAGCGCTCCGTGCGCTTTGCCTGGCCGGGCCTCCCCGCTCCCGCCGCCCCCCGCCTGGAGGAGAGCGGCGGGAGAAGCCCCACCCAGAGGGGTGGAGGTTGCTGTGGGGGCTCGGCATGTGGATACTGGCAAGTGCAAAGGGAAGCGGGGGGATTTCGGGTGCGGGGGATTTGGGAGCAGAGCAGGGTAATGTGGCAGTGCGGGACAGCAAGGAGCATGAGACCCCTCCCCTTTTCCGGTAACGGTACTGCCAACCCGAGGGAGCAAAAACCGAAACCAAAATCTCAGCAGTGCTTTGTGCCTTGGTATTTCGGTGATATAAAAAGTGACTGGGGAGAGAGCATGCTTCCAAGTACCAGCACTAGTTAACGGGGGACCAGTGTGAAACACGAGCAGTTCTTCCTGGCCCAGAGTAGAAGGGGGTGGCCGATTTGAGTGCAAACAGCTGGTGATTTTTCACCTGGTGATTGAAAGCCGTGTGCCACTTGGGAAAAGAGAAGCCGGGGCTCCCGTGTCCATGTTCTCCTGCTAACAGGTAGCTGAGCACCATAGCCCCTTCTGCACTTGTCCGGAGGAATCCAGAGCATACCTCACACAGGGAGTGAGGTTTTGATGCATAAGGACAAGGAATGGCCTGGCCTCATAATGAATAAGCGGGAGGGTAACATCCTTCTCCACTCTTAGGAAATTGCTGGCTTTGGGAGGGGTCAGCTCTGGTATGTGAGGGCCGGTCACATGCCTTCAGAACTGGGGAAAAAAAAAAAAAAAAAAAAAAAAAAAGAGGAAAAAAATTATTAGAGGCTAGCAGGCTGCAAGATCCTGTGAGCTCCTAGGTGTCTGAAGATTTCGTCCTTGCTGTCCTCCCTGTCAGCTGCTGGCCGTGGTTAAACACAGTAAGTCCTGGCAAGAGCTGTATGATGGACCTGCCTGCTTTGACAGCCACCTGCTATGCTTCCTTAGGGTAGGGGGATGTCAGCTGCCCCTGAGTCTTCCTGCAGAGCAGGCAGGCTTACTTTTGCAAGTAGACCGTTCCTGGCATAGCTTAGGTACCCTTTGTGCCTGGCCAGTGGAGGCGGGATGGTTGGGGGAGAAGGGTGTGCAGCTTGCCTTCTTTTGGGACTCTTTGGGGTGGAGTTTATTCTCTTTCAGTTCTCTGAGATAAGCTCAGCTGGTTAGAGCATGGTGTTAATAATGCCAGAGTTGCGGGTTTGATCTCTGTGTGGGCCGTTCACTTGACAGTTGGAGTCGATGATCCTTTTGTGTCCCTTCCAACTCAGAATATTCTGTCATTCTGTAGTGATTAACCTTCTGAGGGGAAAAATAAAATTCTGCAGCTGAAATAGCCTTGAATTTCCACAGGAGGGGGTCGGAGAACAGGGGGAGGAGGGGTGGTGTGTGAGGTTTCAGAGCTGAGTGACAGCCTTGCTGCGTGTCAGGGCACCGTGGGATCCTCATGAAACAGGCTGAGCCGCAGGCTGCCTGTGTAATGAAGCTTTGTAATCTCAATAAGGACGTTGTATTTGGACCGTGTTTGGTGCCCTTGTCTCTCTGTTATCCTAGCAGAGGCATGCAGTCCCCACTGCCACACCCATGCTTCAGGTGCTGTACTCCTCCTTTCCCTTGCCAGTGGGCTGTGTTAAGGTGAGCAAGGCTCAGCCTTCCTATCTGGGAGTTTAGTCTTACTTTTAGAGGCAGTAAGGAAAACTGTTTGCAAAATGCAACTGAGACCCTGAGCTTGAGTTTGCGTTGCCTGGACTAGGTGTAATCATTTGCTAATTGATTGAAGTTGGTGATCCAAGTCAGAGTGGGGTGAAGGGGATGTGTTTCCAAAGCAGTAAGATATACCTGAGGGGAAAAGGAGTTATCTTTTCTATGTATACCACACACAAAGCATCTGCGTGACTACATATGAAGTGTGAAATTATCTCCATGACGATCTCTTTACTTCCAGGCTTTAAGGACTGGACTTTTAGTTTTTTCTTATACTGTGCACTTTACAGCAGGTTTTCCATTCCCTCTCCCCTTGTAGGCTAGAGTCAGAATAAATTTTTAAAAACCCGCAAAACAACAACAAAAAACTTATGGCATTTCTTTTCCTGCCATAAATGCCTTTTCCTGTTGTTTTGGGAAGTATTGTCTCTGTTGGCAGGACATTGCCCAAGATTTTTGTAAATTCAGAGAGAAAATAAAAAATCTGTATTGCAACTCCTAATCCTCAAAAGTGCTGAATATTTGCCACCTGCCATCATCTTCAAAGAACTGCTGGTCCTCAGCAAATTCTGCAAGTCCTTTTATTTCTTTTTCCTAGAGATGCAAACACAAATTTAGCTGCATATGTATTCAAGAGGGGAAGAAAACAAACTCCCTAAAGCAATCTGGAAATTCTCAAAATAAATTCACAAGAATGTAGCCTGAAATTCCCTTGGGTACCAGGTTACTTTTAATTGTTGGGGCCTCTTGTAGTAGTTCCCATGGTGGATATTTTTCTTCTGTGTATAGGTCATTTCCAGAAGTTTCTTGCTTGGCATTCTGCTTATTCCTTCTTTAAGACAATAAACTTAATTGACAAATAAATTCAGTTTTGATTCCTCTCTCTGGGTTGATTCTCTAAATCTCTTCCCAGTTTATGAATACCCACATGCCAGTTATAATTTTGGTTTTCAGTTTGTACACTGGTAGTTTTGTCCAAAGTAGCTTGTATTTGATTTTTCAGTGTAGTTACAAGACTCTCTACTTAAGAATCTAACATGTAACCTTTATACATTCTCTTTTTTTCACTTTTAAGATTCACTTTGAGACCCAGTTGAATTTTTTCATTTAGGGTGAAATCTGCTGAAATCCCTATTTTTCTGAGTGGATGTTTTTTCGCTTTCGGACATGCCTCAGCTCATGGCAGACTCTGGGACCTAGGAGACATAGGTCAGTCAGAACATGGTACTTCATATTTGCTGCCAACCATATGCCCAGCATAAGGAAGGTTATTCAGAGGGATGGTGTTGGTTATTGTCCTAGAAAAGCAAATGCATCAAATGCATCTGCAGCTGGTGAGCAAGCAAACAAGCACTGGAGTCTATTTGCTGTTCTCTACATTAGCCACATGGACTAGTGCCTCTGTCAGTTGTTGAGCTGCTGCTAACCACAATATGGTGGCATGGGTGTATGTGGAATCCAGGTAAAGATGAAGTGGTGCAATTCACAGAGTAAATTTCTGACACCACTGGCATTTTGACAGCTGAGGATTTGCCTTGTTATTTCACAGCTTAGTAACTTCTAAAAAGTTGTGCTGCACTGTTCACCTTGGTATTCCCTCCAGGAAGGTGTCATCACTTTATTAAGGCTCTGGAGGTACGCTGTACAGAGTTTGCCTTTGCTCTGGCTAATGAGGTCCTTGGAGCACCAGTTTAGTGAGAGTTTGTAAAGCTGGTTCTAGTTCCTAAATAAACTGTTGTTTTACGGAAAAAAAGGGCTGCTGACTTTTCGCCTCTTCAGTTCCCAGCCTCCTCTGAAAATAAAACAAACACAACAAAAATCCAGGAGCTTACAGAGACAGAAGAGAAAAAGAAAAAAAATAAAAGTGGAGCAGCTGATCAGTTTGCTACACAAAGTGCCTCAGTATAGAGCTGTCAGCAGCTCAGCTTTTAAGCTGGCATCTGTTGGCACATCTCCATTAAAGTCAAAGCCATTTAGGTCAGGAAGGCTTGGTTCACCAAAACTGAGGTGTCTCTGCCAGCTCTGAGCTGGTCCCGAAGTGTAGCCTTGCCGTCTCATCTATTAGCCATGACTGGCTGCTAGTCAAGCCCCTCTCCACGTTATTGCCGGTTAAGTCTCTTCTTCCTCAGTGTGTGTGCTGGGATAGGGAGAGACAGAGCCTGGCAGCTGGCAGGACGGCATGGAGAGGCATGCATGTCTTTGGATGTGATGCTGGAGCAGCGGTGGAGAAGAGCAGGGCACACAGCGCATGCAGACTGCTTGCTAACACAGCTGAGTGAGCTGTGGGTTGGTTAGTGTTTGTTTTTAATTTGTTGGTTTTTTTCTTTATTCACTATTCTTTTTGAGGACAGGTGATTAATTTTGCTACATGGTTTCAGTGTAAAGCTCCTGTGTGATACTAATGCCAGTGCTCAAATGCTTCATCAGCACATTTGCAGGGAAGCCTGAACCAAAAGGTGTAAACGCATGTGTTTTTATGCATCTGTTTTGCTCCCTGCCAGGGAGGACCAGCTGCTTGGTTAATGTGTTTTTCCTGAGCCAGTCTCCCAACAGTTAAACCAAGCCCAAGCATGGGGCGGGGGGAAAGTCCTCTGATGCCTTCCCAGTTTTGGTCCTATCCTGGAGGACCCAGCAGGAGCGTTATAGGGAAGGGGGGTCATGTGGGTGCTGAACACAGGGATGGTGGCTCTTGATACCTGGAGCGGGTGGACTCTGAGGGGAAAGCTTGAGGGTTCCTGAAACATGTAGGGGCTGAGTGTTTTCTGAGCAAGGTCATAGGTATGCATTGCATTTGATGGGTCTGTTTTTTATTTTTGTTGGGTCAGGTGGATCAGATCCTGAGTATGGGACAAACCTAATGCTTTCCAAAGACCAGTCTGTGTGTCTGTGCATGTCAGAAATACCCATTGCAGGGAGGGGCCTTTGGATACCCCCTGTGGTGAGGACCAGTGTTTCACTTTCTAGGCATGGTGAGATTAATGTAGTGAGTGTCCCTTTGCAAGCACTAACCCATGCTATAGCAATGTATGAAGCCTGAGGTCAAAATGGAATCAAACCTGAAGTATTTTTAGCAAGACATTTGTACTTCAGGTGGCAGTGGGCCAGCATGTCTGTGTAATAAAGTATGCGCTGTCTCTTGGAAGGGCTGCAATCCTGTCCCTGCATGTGGTGGGACTTCTTGTTCTAATGCTGTGATCCTGTAATGACAATTGCATTTGCTGTACACAAGCCTACAGAAATGATGTTTTCTTAATGCTTTAGCTGCTAGCTCCCTTTTTTCAATCAGTAGAAATTATTTTAATGAAAGAAAAAGACAAATTATTACAGGAAAGAAGAGGTTATTTTTGAACAGCAGTATGCATTTCAGCCCATTAAATTGACTTTGCATATGTATTTTATTGATAACCAATAAGGGATTACAGGGATTATTACTTTTAACTTTGCTTCTCTCCCTGTGCTGTGACAAGGTTGAGGTACTTTTATAGATGCTTGGTGGTTACTGTGGCTTATGGACACCATCCTTGCTTTGTATGTCCTGTCTGAAGCTGTGCTTGTGAGACACCCACTGAATTGAGTTGCAGCAAAGTGCAGCTGTGTCAGTCCTCAAAGAGGGATCTACTTCAAAGCATGTCTTTGAAGAGAATCCATACGTAGGACTTCAAAGCTGATAAAAGCATTTGGAGTAAAATAGCACACTGAGTCATCTGCTAGGAAAGGGCATTATTTCTATTTTTTTATTATTTTTCTTCCCTTCCTACGTCCTATCTTGGACGAGCCCTGGAGCTGAAGGTAACTGGCAAGGTAAATCATTGCTTGAAGTGCTTTTGTGCTCACTCTCTCTTGGCCCTGAAGAAGCTGGTTTGGAGCTGCAGCATAACTGCAGCACAGCTGTTCCTATCCCGTTTGTGTGGTCGGGTCATTTGTAGCAGGAACTGAGTCATCACATCCCACTGCTACCGGGATTTCTTCACTTTCTTCAGTGAGGCTGCTTCTTTCAGAGCTGGGCTGTTCAAGCACAACTTTTCAAGTCCTTTTAAACAAAATGCGGACTGTGCCACTGGTTATGTCTGGTCTGCTCTGAAATGTGAAAGGATATAATTCACTGAACAGCCACATCTTTCTGAAGGGTTGCAGACCAGGGATTTGTTTCTGCAGGGCAGGACATAGAGGGTGGAGCGGAGGAGTGGGGGTAGGCACCTGACTTTTTCTGATTTGTCCCTGCCATGCTTCCGAGAGGCTGTTGGGCTAGTATTAGAGCATGCTTTTCATGGGCAGAGTTGTCCTGTTTCAGAACTGGGAGGAGAAGGCTCACAGTGAAGCATTTAAAACAGCAGGGCCAGCACTGTCCTGCAGTGGGTGATTACCAGCTTCAGTGTGGCTCCCCAGTGGACACCATAGCCCTGCTGAAAACAACATTGGTTCTGGCCCTACCTTCAGCATGCCAGAATGTCTCTCCACCCTTGCTTATTTTAAATCATTGCTGCGTTTTGCTCTGATGAGTTTTGCTGGCAAATGCCTGACACAGCTTGCCCTGGAGTAAAGCTGATGTTAAAGGCATGCACATTTATTTGAGAGAAAAAGTTGATTTTCCTCCTGTTCCCTCCTCCTCTATTTCCAAAATGTCTGTGAAGGCTCCAGCCCTGTCTTAATCCAAGCTCCCCTGCAACTGGTGCAACCAGTGCACTCCCTCCAGACATGTATGCCAGATGAATTAGTGTTCCTTGCGGAAGAAACATATGCATCCAGGGGAGTCCATGTGCCACAGAGCATATGCTGTGCATCAGTCTGGTAAAAGTGAAAGGCAGTGGCAAGCTGGGATCACTGGAGTGGCTGTGATGAAGACAGCACTTAGGCTGAGTTGTCACACCCTGCCACTCAGTATCAACTCTGAACATCACTTCTTTATTAGCAGCTGGGCTAATTGCTTGGTGCCTTTACTCCATAAAGGAAAATGCTAATAGGCACTTTTTCCTTATGATGAAGCAGAGAGTTTTTTCTCTATGGAATTCTGCAAAATGAAGAGCATATCAAGGTTTAAGACATCACAAACTCAAATTCAGGCTGAGGTTTCCTCTTGAAGCTTAGTTGGCTGGGAGGGTGGACCACTGAGATATGAGGTGTCTGTATCATTATCATTATGTTACTGGCCTTGCTGTGTTTTTTCTGGAAATTGCAGCCATTCTTCAGTCAAACATTACTGTGTAGAGATTCATTTTTGGTGGGACCTGGAATGGGAGATGGGGGCAGTAAGTGAATCTAGAATATTCACAAACAGATGAAGTGTGCTAAGTGCTGAGCGTGGCAAGATTGAGGTAGTTTGACATTGGGAGCTAAATTGCTGTAGAACTGGTCTATAATGGAATAAATGAAGAAAACAGTATAAAATGCCTAGCAGTTATGGTGTACTACAGGAAAGCTGGAGAGCCTGGCAGAGCTTAGAGTCTACAGTTTACATGTTTTATCTGTGAGCTTGGGGAGCTGTTAGAAAGTATTGCATTTACCACAGCAGCTGCTTGTCGAATTCCTATAATTTCTGCTGGATATGGTGGTCGCAACCTCTGTGCATTCCGTGTGGTTGTGGGGATGCTTTCACAGGAGAAGAAAGGACGCATCAGGATTGTGTTGCTGGGGACAGAAACACTACGGTCTATAAACCTGGTTTCTGGCCAAAGCTCGTGCTGTGAGACTAGAGAGGTCTGGAGTTTTTTTTGTAGCTTCTGTTTTCTTTGTTTTCTGATAGCAGAGATTAATGTAAGTGTCTCTAGATTAAAATCAGCAGCCATTGCTGGACAGGCAATTACCAGCAATATCATTACAATCCCTTTTAGCCTTGAATCTAGGATTAGGGGGACTATTATCTATTACGTTTTTCAGCCTGTGTTTTTCAGTGGAGGTTTCTCATTTTTATGTGATAAAGAGTAAAGCTGCATGAGAAATCCACGTCCAGCCTTGCTTTGCATCACAAAGCCCTTTCTTGGCACTGTTTTGATGGTAATGCTGCTGTGGATTCTTTATGTGTAGAAACTGTAGACTGCAGAAGAGAGACCTATTTTCAGCCTTGGTTGCTTCTTAGCTCTTGATTAGAATTCATTGTAGGCACTTTACAGAGGGAGGCAAGCATTACTGAGTTCAGCAGATTAGTAAACTGAGGTATGAAGGGAAAATGATGGACCTGGAAAGTGTTGAAAGTAAGACGAGACGTCAGCCTTTTCCCTAAGTAACACCACTTGGACCCTGCTAAAATACCCTGCCCTGAAGGCAGCTTGCACGGTAGCCATGCACAGGTCATCTGCATTCCTAAGCCCTCAATGATAGGAGTGCTGAGTCTTCAAACTACCTAAAGCCACTTGAGAACAGAAGTCTCACTTTACTGGTAAGAATCTATCATTTCCCCTGAACAAGAGGCTTATGTTACAGGCAACCTGTATTGATTTGACAGCCTTTTTGTACTTGCACTTTGTGAATACAAAAAGTACTCACTTAGTATTTACTTGTACTAGGTACAAAAAGTACTTAGCCCCCCCATTGTACGAAATAATAAGCTAATCAGCTATCAGGATTAGTAGTAAAAAGCCTACTGGAATAGCAGAAGGAAGCATCCCTTATTTTTCAATGCATCTATGAGCACCCTCAGTCGGTATGAAGCTTTAGAACGGAGAAGTTGGAAGGTAGTTTTTCTTGTGCAGCCATCTTGGCTAGTTTGGGCAAACAGGGGAAGGAACACGCCCTCCCTCTTGCTGGGTGTTCCTCCTTCACATCCCAGCCATGGCTCTGAGAGGCAAAGCAGAAGCTGGGAGCTGCTGTACCGTTAATTCCACTAAGTGACAGATGCTGGCGCTTCCTTACTTTCTAAACTTCTGGTGGTTTGTGGTGACATTGGATCTCATAGTGCACTAGTGCCTAGCCAGGTACAGATATTTCTTGTCAGCTTTGGCCATCTTTCAGGACTATAAATACTACCTTTAATAAAGAGCAGTGGTGAAAGAAGACTGTGATATAGAGTGAGGCGAGGCTCTGTGAGTTGGCATGGCTTTTGAAGCCGCATTTTTACATTAAAGACTGTAGATTTGTTAGCTCACCTGGGTGTGCCTTGCTTTTGTCAATTGTTAGAGATGGGAATTTGGAATGAGTTGTGTCTGATTTGAATAGACAAGGTGTTGCTCAGGGCTTATGTCAGGATACTCTGTCATTTGCTTTCTTCACAAGTTTGGTATATGCCAAATTTAGAGAATTTCAGATATTTTCCAGTGGCTTTGGATAGGGCCAAGGAGGCCACAACAATGAAAGGGGGGTCTTTTTTTCTTTTCTAGGATAACTGATGGCCAGTAATATTAGTGTTGTTGGAATTGTATTTACAGTATTTATTTCCTACTAGGCATTGAGACTGACTCCCTTTTGTTATAGCTCCGTTTTATTTACACTGAAATAATTGCAAAGCAGTGCAAATCTCCAGTTCTTGCAGGAACCGGTTAGATTTCTGTTTTCCCCAGATACTTGATAAAGAAATTGTACCCACAGGGTGAATTTGTGATATTTCTGATGTTGTAGAAGCACTGGAAGGATGGAAACAGAGGTAAAATTGACAAATCTCTGTTCTGTACATGTCCTTCTCTTAAACCATGCATGAGAAGTGAGGTAGGAAGCAGGTGATGATTTGTGGCATGCAGAATACCTATTTTTTTTTCTTTTAAGCTCACCTTATATGAAATCTCATCTTTGAGGAGTTAATGAATGCCTAGCAGACATTTGAGTAAATGGCTAGACAATTGTTACTGGAGCACAGCTATCAGCTGTTTTAACCGTGGCTTGTCAAGTCTGAAAATTACAGTGGTATGTGAAACTGTGGTATGTTGTTTAAAGTGCTGGGTGTACAAAGTCATCTTTAACTCATTCCACTCATATCTGTCCTGTGCATGACCCTTGCTGATCATTCATTATCCCTGTGTAAATGGTATTTTAGTAAAAAGAATTTCTATACAGTATAAAAAAATAGAAATAAAAATAGAAATGCTGTCAATTGCACACACACACACACACACAGAGTTGAGATTTTGCAAAAATTTTCATGCCAGTGTCAGAGAAAAGCTCTTCTAAAGTTAAAAGTCTGCCTTTGTGCACGGGTGTGTATATTGGGGTGTGCTTTTTGGTGTGACGGGCTCTTGCCTCTTTCATGGGAGAAGCAAAGCAGCACAGAGCTCAGCCAGAGCTCTCCTATTGTACTAGAGGTGGGAGGAATCTGTAAGTGCATGATTTATCTGAAGTGCCTTGGGATTGCCATGCTGAACACTTTGACTTTGAGCAGCTGGTGAGGGAAATAATTGCCACCATGAGGGAGCAGGAGGGAAGCAAGGAGTTCTTCAGGCTGGCATGGGTGGTTTGTGTCTCTCATAATCCAAGCTGGGTTCCTTGCTCTGAGTCCTGCTTTTTCTACCAGTGCCTTCCCATGGGATGTCCACTGCTCATGGGCAACACAGAAGCCACTGAGAGTTATGGTGATATTATTTTAGATTTAAGGAATTGCGTTGTTTCCAGGACAACTGGGGCAGAATGAGGAAGGAACTTGTTCTGCCTCAGCTTGGAGTAACTGATCACCCTGGCTTAATTACTGCATTTCTCCTGGAAAATGGTTAATTTCCTACTTTTAAAGAGGCCATTTCAAGCCAAGCAAGCAATTGGGTTAAAAGATACTAATGAAAGAAGTATTAGTGCAGTTGCAGTTGTAGGCTGATAATAGCAAAGAGCTCTCTCTGAAGTGAGCCCAAGTTGAGGACACTTAGCACAGTCAGAAGGAAAGTCCATGTTGTTTGGAATGTTGTTTGTCATGTTGTTTGTCTGTTTGTTAACTTAACTTCTGCTGACTGCTAAGTGAATGTCCCTCTCCTACACTGCTTCTTCAATTAAGTGGATTTTGTTACATTGTGTCATCTTGCCTCTGTACAGTTAATTGCCGCTCTTCTGAGAGGAAACTCTGTCATCTTATTTTTCTTCTTTCCATATTCTTTTAATTTCACAGCAGTGTTGACCTACAGAATGTGGTTTTAGACTCCAGTGCAGCCATGGGGAGCAATGAACTTCAGGAGAAAGATGCCACTGGAGCCCTTGGCCATGACCTCAGCAATGGCAGCAGCAGCAATTTGGAAGCAGCCAGGCGCCTGGCTAAGCGCCTCTACCATCTGGACAGATTCAAACGCTCTGATGTGGCAAAACATTTGGGTAAAAAGTATGTGCTAATATGAGTACGTGCTTGGCCACATTCTTATTGATGGTTCTGGAGGGGTTCAATCTTGAATGATAATCTTTATTTATTTATTCGCTTTTCTTTAGCAATGAATTCAGCAAGCTTGTGGCCGAAGAATATCTTAAATTTTTTGACTTCACAGGCATGACGCTGGACTGTTCGCTCAGGTACAATTCCATTTGTTGACTTCATATTCTTGTTTTAGTAACAGTGCTGTTTGCAGTGTTGTCCTGATTTACATGGTTGTCCTTTTGGGATGTAAGAAGATGGAGAGGACTGTGATGTATTTTGGGGGCAGAGCTTTCCTCTTGTGTTCGGCTTGGTGTGCTACCCTGCTCTAGCGCTGCTGGAGTGGTGGCCACATGGAGAGGGAAATATTTGGGTGGACCTCCCTAGGGATGGTCCTTGAACCGCTGGAGAAATGTGTCCAGTCACTGGCAAAAGAGGGGACTTGTAGTCTTCCAGGTGCTAGTGAGGAATTACAGTGTTGCTCACAGCTGATCTGCACAGATTCTGGCTGATGCCTTTTGGAGCTTACCCTGCTTTGCTGCAGTGCACTAAGACCAGGGTTTGGTGTGGTTTGGCAGCTCCCCTCTCTGTGTCTCCCTGAGGAATCCAGAAACATGCAGAGGCAGCAAAAGCTTCTACGTGGAAAAAGCTGTAGTGGGTTTGGTAACTATCGGCGTGGGTGTTTGAAGACCTGACCCTTCCACATTCTTTGCTTTTTACATTGGAATCAGACCTCAACAATGTTGATTTTCAATGGTTTTTTTCAGAAGTCAAAAGACCAAGTTTCTGTAGCAGTGGCCTGTTAGCACAGTTGCTGGTGTTCTAGTGTTTAAGGGTATTTAAATGAGTTTAACTCATTTGACTGAGGTTACTTAAGTGGGAAATTTTTTTCTAATGAAAATGTAGAAGATGTGCATGCACTTCTTTGCCCCTTTTCAAATGCATTTATGGGGGTCTGATGCCATGAGACCATAGCAGACCAAAGGCGCCCACAAAGTCCTGCCCAGTGAAGGCAGTGGAAATGGAACATGCATGCACAAACATGAACCGCCTGGTCCTGAGTCAGGGGGAGTGGAGCCAAGCTGGAGCACCCGCTCAGCGTGGGGTGGGACCTGCTGGGCAGTGGGAGGTCTGTTGCTCAGTTCCAGGTTTCAGCACCCCTGAAGCGTGGTGCTAAATATACCTTCCTTTTAAATTGTGAAATCCAAAACATAATTGCTTTGTGGCAACTCTGCTCCCTGTAGATCTTCTGTTAATATTAGTAGTTAGGATTTCTCTAAAATGTGCCCAGGCTCATGTAGGTCTTAAACAAGGGGTTGTTGAGGTTTCAAGAGTAGCTACAGTAATTGCCAGCTACATGCCCTAAGCATGCAGCAGCGTCTGGGACAAAGAATCGTTCCAAAGCGTAAGGAAACTGAGGCATGCTACCCATGCTTGGCACAGAGTGAGAGGAAACAGTGCTGTTGTTGCTGGCTCACTGAGAAGCTGTGGTTTATTGAGCATTTTGAGGACAGCTGCTGAGATCTGTGCTACCTCCCAGCTGTGGGAGGCTGTTGTGCAGCATCAGTGACAAGTCTCAGACCTGGGAAGGGTTGTTCCTTCGCTGTCCACTCCCTGGATTCATGTTGCCCGTGCACCTCCTGAGTACATCTCTTGCAGCCTCTGCAGGATGACAGGAGGGAATGTGGTGCTGCTCTGGCTCCTCTCAGTGTGCGTTCTGCAGTCTGGCCCTGGACACAGGGAGAGCAGACTTCAGGCTGCTCAGGGAGCTAGTTAGTAAGGTTCCTTGGGAAAATGCTTCTGGAGGTGCTGGGATCCATCAGTGCTGGTAACCACCTCCTAAGGGCACAGGGGCAGGCAAATCCGGATAAGGCAGAAGGCTAATTTGAATGACCAGGGATCTTCTGGAGCTTACAAAAAAAAAAAGGTGTTTGTCGAATGGGAGAAAGGTCAGGTGATGTGGAAAGAATACAAATTTGCTGCTCACCACTGTAAAGAGAAAATTTCAGCTGACAAAGTTCAGCTGGAGTTGAACATTGCCAGTACTTGTGTGGAACAACAAAAAGATTTTTTTTTTTTAAATAAGTCAATAGAAAAAGGCAGTGTAGAATGGCTCAGTGCATTGAGGGACCATGGCTGTGAGAATGGTAAACTCCCAGCTGGCCATGAACTTGTGTAGGATCTGTTGCTCCATCTGGATCCTCATGAGTCTATGGGGCCACAAAGGATTTTTCCAGAAATACTCAGCGAACTGGTTGATGTCATTGTGAGGTCTCTCTTAATGATTTTGGAATGGTCTTGGTCATCTGAAGAGGTCCCAGTTGACTGGAAACTGTCTAACCTTCAAGAAGGGCAAGAAGGATGACCCTGGAAACTATAGGCTTGTCAGTCTCAGTTCAGTGCCTGGTAAAATAATGCAGAAAATTATTCGGGGAGGTATTGAAAAATACATGAAAGACAGTGCCGTGATTGGTCACAACCACCACAGCTTCATGAGGAAAACATCCTGCTTAACCAACCAAATTTCCTTTTAAGACAAAGTGACCCACTTAGATGATTGAGGGAAGCCAGTTGATGTGATCTTTTCGGATTTCTGTAAAGATTTTGATACTGTCTCTCTCAGGAATCTTCTGGAGAAAATGTCCAGCCCACGGCTGGATAAACACATCATGTGGTGAGTGAGCAGCTGGCTCATGGGTCGGGCACAAAGGGCTACAGTGAAGGGGGTGACATCAGACTGGTGACCTGACACTAGTGGAGTTCCACAGGGCTTCCTCCTTAGCCCTGTGCTCTTCAACATCTTCATAAATGACTTGGACACAGGATTTGAACATATAATAAGTAAGATTGATGATACTAAACTGGGAGGAGCCATTGACTCCATCAGAGGAAGAGAGGTCCTGCAGAGAGACTTTGATGAACGATAGGTCTGGGGAACTATCAACTGTGTAGAAAGATGGCTAATGCTCAAAATGTGCCTTGGGAGCTATTGTGAATTTAGGAACAGTATTCCCCAATTTAATGTTCCCACTGAAACACTCCAAACCATGTGCCACTTGCTCCCTTCCCCCTTCCCCTCTCTGTGGGGCATGTGGAGAGGAGAACTGGAGGCACAAAAGGCAAAGATCATAACAAAATTTACTGGAAACAGTAAATTAAACAAGAAACGAAGGGTAACAGCAACAATATTAATAACAGAGTGTACAAGAGAGGTGAATGATTCACATGCAAGCACTCACCATGTGGAAACCAGCAATACCCTGACTGTTCCACCATGTTACCTGACCAAAATGGATGCCTCCCCGCCACAAACTGTACCTGAGGTGGTACAGAATAACATCAGGCTCCTAGGCATGCTCCTCCTGTCTATTGCAAAAATTAACTGTCCTGGCCAGAATCAGTATGTTTTTCATCCCTTATGCTATACCATCTATATCATGTCCAGGTCCTACATTTCCTAGCTACATATATGTGTGTGTGTATATATATAAATGCAAGCATGAGTGTCATTTCCATAGTCAATGGCTGTCCTTTCAAGATGTCTGTTGAGTTCATTTAGTCCATGGCTGTGGGTTCTATCTGTTCTAGATGTCTTCCAGGGCAAGAGGGCTGCTTGCTTTCACCTGGTTTCAGTCTGCATCAGGAGCTCATGACTGGTATATTTGGAACAGTCCATATTCATTCTCCACAGTAGTTATGGCATACAGTGGCAGTGCCATTCAGAAGACAGTATTGTACAATTGAACATTACAGACTGTTCTCACCCAAAAATTGAATCCCATTGGGGTAGACCTCATGTTTCCTTGTCCCTCTTCATTACCCATCTGGTGCCGTCAGGTGCTTGAGCAAAACCAATCCCATGAATGGATTTGTCTTTGCAAAAAGGTGGGACCAGTCCCGACCGTGTTCCCTAACACATTTCTCCTTCATGCCACAGGGTCTTCATCCCCTGCTACAGTGCATAGTAGTTTTGATTGGGCAGGACCAGCTTGATTGGCAGAGCCTCTTGCATTAACTAACAAGGTGGCCTTTGCTAAATGCAGATCCCCATGTTTGAAGGTGCCACCACCCACTGCTTTCAGTGTCATTTTTTACAGTCCATTCTATTCAATTTTCTCAGAGGCTGGTGCATAATAGGCAATGTGTTACACCCACTCAATCCTGTGCTCTCTAGCCCATGTGTCTGTGGGGCTCCTTTTGAAATGAGTCCCATTAGTCCAACTCAGTTCTTTCTGGGGTGCCATGTTGCTGCAGAAGTTGCATCTCAAGGCCAGGATGGTGTTTTGGGCCTTGGTGTGAGGCACAGGGTTCATTTCCAGACACCCAGTGGTTGTTTCCACCATTGTAAGCACTTGCATGGCTTGCCTTGGTGGGTTTGCAGCAGTGTGATGTAACCAGTTTGCCAGGCTGCCCCATATCTGTATTTCAGCCCTCACCCACTGTACCAGAGGGACCTAACCTGCTTGGCCTGCTCGATCACAGCACATGTTTCACAGTTACAGGTAACTGAGGGGCATTGTCCATGGTTAAGTCTGCCCCTTGATCACAAGCCCACATGTATGCTGTGTCTCTTACTCTGATGACCTGAGGCATCTTGAGCCCACTGAGCCAGAAATAATTTGCTCTTACATTGCCAGTCCAGATTAACCCGAGCCGCTTTAATCTTGGTGGCCTGATCCACCTCTCCATCGTCACGATGCTCTTCAGCAGCCCGACTCTCGGGCACATGTGCATCTCATGATGTTCTTCTGCAGCCAAGCTTCTCTACCAGGGCTGCGATTTCTTGCCACAATTCATCAGCCCAGATGGGTTTCCATCTGGGAAAGGCCAATTTTCTATCAGTCCTGTCACCCAACACAGCATTTGCCACTATCCATTAGTCAGTGTAGAGGCAGATTGCTGGCCATTTCTCTTGTTCAGTGATATCTAAAGCCAGCTGGATGGCTTTCAGCTCTGCAACCTGACTTGATCCACCTCGTCCTTCAGTAGCTTCTGTGACTCGTCATGGCTGTCTATGGCTGCTTTCTGGTTTTGATTTGTCCCTGTGATGTAAAAGGAATTGTCAATAAAGAGATTGTATTCCTTTTCATTTGTAGGTAGCTGATTGTATGGTGGGACCTCTTCAGCATGTGTCACCTTCTCCTCCTCTTCTTCCTCCTCTGATGATGGTAGTCTGAAATTTTCAGCTTCAGGCCAATTAGTGATGACTTCCAAGATCCCTGGGTGATTGGGGTTTCCTATTCAAGCTTGCTGTGTGGTCAGAGTAATCCAGTTACTCCACAGTGGCATGATGTGTTGCAGGGACTTTCTCTTTGAATATCCGGCCCAGTGCTGGCAGCTGGGGCCCCAGGAGGGGCTGTGCTTCAGTGCCAGTCACTTCTGAGACAGCTCCAACCATAAGTTGCCAGTGTCTCTGCTTCAGTGGGGTTGTAGCTGGTCTCAGATCCTTTGTATGTCGGAATGTTTGTGTTCCCAACTGCAGAACACCAAGGGTCATTGTCAAATGTCCACACGTACCCTTTTGCCAGCAACTCCCGGAAGGACCATTCTTGCTGGCTGCACTGTGGAGCATATTTTTTACATCTTGTAAGGTCCTGACTGGCTACTGCATGAGCAAACTCGTGTTTAATTGTTGAAAATCTTACTGTTGTTCAGGACCCTGCTTGAAATCGTTCTTTGGTATCACTTGATAGAGAGGTTTTAAAATCTGACTGTAATCTGAAATATGCATCTTTCAAAAACCCACAGTGCCTAGGAAAACCTGTGTTTCCTTCTTGATGGTTGGTGGGGACATAGCTGCTGTTCCAGTGACCATGTCCATTGGAATCTGATGACGTCCATCTTCTCATTTTACTCCTAAAACTGAGTTTTCTGGGCAGGTCCCTTGGTCTTACTTCACTGTGTGGCAAAACCAGCCTTCAGGAGGATTTGGATTGTCTTCCCCCTTTCTCAGAAACTCCTGCTGTGTTGCTCTGCATGATGATGTTGTCAATATATTGCAAATATTCTAGGACGTCACCCTTTTCCTCACTTCCGGTGCAGTTTAGATTAGTCTGGGATAAATAATGGGGTTATGTTTCCACCTTTGGGGAAGTCAGTTCCAGATGTATGTCACACCCCTCCAGGTAAAACACTTAGGCCTGCACCCTGCTGCTAAAGGAATGGAGAACAGCATGTTAGCAATGTTGATGGTGGCACCACTTTGCTGCTTTGGACTCCAG